>JADDOH010006950.1:16387-51288 GCA_016648135.1 Agrypnia vestita | reverse complement strand
GCACTCGTATGTCAAATTTAAAAACTAAAAGTTTAGTGTTTATGGCATAGCGCTCATTTATCAAAAACATAATAGTTCGAAAAACTCTTCAAAAGATTGGTAGTGATTTACCCTAACTGTAGATTTCAACTACCAATGTCTCTGGAATACCACGTGTAATAATTACGGTCAATGCTTAGTGTTAATTAATATTACTTGCCAAAAAACAATCGCAAAATTATATAATGCGAATATTCAATAAAATTTAAATAACACTTTTTGACAAACTAAAAACTATTGGGTACAGATAGATTATTTTATCCTTTTAACATTTAATATCGCAAGTATCTCGAAGTTATTTATCATAAAAACATTTATTATAAAACTTGCCAATACTCCCGTGTAAAATAACGGGACATAATTACATTAATATAATGTCAAGGCCGTGTAGTTTGATGGCGCGACATAATTTTTTTTTTTTTTTAAATAGAGATGCGAACACGGAATTCGTGTCACATCAATATTCTTACTATTTTCAAATTAAGCTAAACGCTTGTGCTATGAAAATAGGACTAACTTGCTTGTCTGGAGTGAGACTCGAACCTGCGACCTTTGGATCACAAGGCGAGAGTCCTAACCACAAGACCAACAAGCTACTCAAAAGCTACAAGCTACTCTACTGCATGTAGCCTGCATGTAGCCCGCATGTAGCTTGCATGTAGCTTGAACCGCGTGCTGATTCACGTGTCAATCTCGGCTGTCCGCGCCTCATTAGCGGCTAGTCAGTATTGTTGTTGTAATTCCAGCAAGTTACGGACGGACACACCAAATTAAGATAGTTGATTCGTTAACGTGACCACGGTACAATGCCTTTATGTTTTTATTTTATCACCCTATTTATGAATATGATTGTCAGTGAAATCGGTTGTATAAATATCTTAACTCAAAAAGTTATATATACCTAGTATAAAACAAATTTTCAATAATTATTTTATAAAAAATAATTAAAGTACACGAAAATAAATTTATTATTTTTAATTTCATTCGCGGACACTACCGGTCAGTATCATGACGTATTTATTAGTCGTTATATTTATCAAGTTATAGGTAAATATAATCCGTCATTACTCCCATACATGTCCTTAAGCTTTTTCAAGACAACCCTTAACTCTCTCCATTGTATTTGTAAAAAAATAATCACAGCCTAACGGCAATAATTACATTTTTAATGTTTGTCTAAATTAATCTTTGAAAAAATTATACCTACCTACATATATTTGTAAATAGAATCTACCTAAATTGAATAACTTGCGAGCTGATTAATTTGTTGAATTAATTAAAAAAAATTTCATAAAAAAACTTTAAAAAACTTAAAACTTAAGCGTATTTCGAATAAAATAAGTCATCATAGCTTTGCTCGTCTAACCTAAGTAGGTACCTAGATACCTCAATAACAATTAAATTCGTTGCCAGTAGGTTGGTACATAAGAACTATAATGTGTAAATATGATATAATATTTTTCTGCTTTTTCGACTGGCATTGTATAATAATATCCCAAGGTTTATATGTACTAAACGTATTTATATGGTTTTTTATGGTATTGTTATTATAGGTTACTATTATTTTATCCTACAATTTATCATCACGGTTTATTTATTACCTGGCTTACTAGAATATACTATATTTACATTAACGTTAATTATTATTTAATAATTTATTTGACATTAAAAAGTAAAATACAAGTAAATAAAAATTAAATTATATGATGTATATATTGTTTAATATCTAAGTACTATGTAGTTCTTATGAAAGTAGGTATTAGTAATTAGTAAGTAGCTATTAGTAATACGTCTAACTGAATAGTATATTTTTATTTAGATTTAATATTTCTATACTATAGCAACATTCATTGTATGTCATTCATTCATTCAGTTGTATATATATAAATAAATATATATCATGGCAATAAAATAATTTTTACGTACCTTTAGCAGTGTAGATTTAAAATATTTGAGGACGCTTTATCATATATTCAACGTCTTGTTTTATTTTGAAACATGTTATATTTCCATCAAAATATATTTAAAGTTGAATGATTTTGATTGTAAACTTTTGATTCAACAATTCACATCAAAGAAAAGTTTAAAACTGACAGCTCTGTCTTATCACTAAACGTTCTGCTGGTTATGTCACGAAAGTTCTTGTCATGCAGAACATTAAAACAACCCCCAGGCGCGTGCTGCCGCAAGCGTGGAAGCTTCGCTACTGAAAATGTGTAACAGAAGGGGGTGAAAATTCCGGTACATCCACGCAGCATAAGGTAGAAAGGGAAGGAAAATTCGGTTTTCCTTCGGAGCACTTCGGGTGTCTTCGTGAGTTACAGTCTTCAATCGCAGCTTTTTTACTACTGTGGCAGAGTAACTGTAACGATAAATCATTAATATATTAAAACTAAGTGATTTAAATTAATTAAATTATAAGATTTCTTTAATTGTTTATTAATTAACAGTTTCGGAAAATACCACCACCTTCACTAGAATGATAAAAAGCAATATATATTTATATTTTGATTGTCTATGCTTCGATTTTTTAATTTAAATTGTTAGTATACAATTATTTCCTGAAAAAGGAGCCATTATATACTAACTCAAAATGTTGATATTTTTCAGTGCAAAAGTGGTGAAAACAAAGTTCATTTTTATTAATTATTTTAATAATTTTTCCACAAAATTATTTTGCTCTTTTTGACGATATTAAAAAACTTATAAATTCCTTGCTATTTTTTCCTTTTTTATGATTTTTTAGTCGCCTTCGAACTCATTTTTTGAACAAATATGAAAAATACTAGCTGAAGACGTTTTGGTCAACACATTCTCCCGTTATGCAACATTTTATTTTGATAGAGAAGTTTTTCATACTGCATATGTGCTGCGAGTTTCAAATGAAATATGTAGGTGGGTATAATAAAATTTCATTTTTAGTATATACCTACACATCTATGTCTCTTTATTGCTACGTGTATTTAAAACACATCGTTTTGAAATCAAAGGTGGATATTTAAAATCAATTTCAAAAGAAATTAACATAATAAGATAAGGAAAATAAAAATTTTGTGTTTGAACTAAATATATCATAAAATATCGATGTAACAATGTACGCGAATTTTTTATTTTATATGCACTTTGTACTGGGTATTTAATTTTCATCTATAAACGTGAAAACAAAAAAATATATTTAAAAAAATAATTATTATTCACTTTTCCATACAATCAAAACGTAAATCGATTTGTTGACTAAAACCATGCCCGAGAATTAATATAAAATAATAAAATAGAATTCGGACATATTGTTAAAGAAGAGAACTATTGGTTTCTACAATCCATAATGCAAGACAAAATTGAAGTCAAAATTACAAGAAAAATATAGAGATTGAAAAAATACGATAGTTCAAGACAACAGCATCGTTTTTAAAAATTGTTTGTTGTAAATAAGATTATTATACCCGAAATGAGCCGAGGTATTGACCTATTACCTACTATTTTTCAAAAGAAACGTCTCATCATATTCCATAGTTAATCTTTATTGATCCTTCTTGTAAATAAAGGAAAAAGTTAAAAGAATTTAATTTTTTCCTTTATTTACAAGTAGTATTATGTACGAGTATGTTATCATCTACTACCTATGTATTTTTAATTTTATTCGTAATAAAAGTATTCGTCAGTAAATTATTGGCGGTATATATTTGACATTATTCACATACCTACGTAGATAAATAGTAAATGAAATTTTTGCTGATTTCTTAATTAATTATACTATATATAGATATATAAATTAAATGAGGGTAAAAATTATTTTATATTATTGTTAATATAAATAGTGTCCGTTTTTTTTTAATTTTATAATGCCCGTCAAAATTAAAATAAAGAATTAAGGGCTATACTTCTTTCGAAAGAAAATGTTCTGCTCTAAAAGGTATTGTGTTTGCTTTTAGGTTACATTTATTATTTAATTTGATTACAGGTTTCCAAAATGAAATGTCAAGTAGACAAAAGTGAGCACTTCTGACAGCCCTTTCTGTTGGAATGACGAATTCTTCGAGTCAAGACCGGATAGTTTTCATCGCATCGAAAAATTTGTAGAACGTTAGCTAGTTTGTAAATAATAAAGGAAAATACATTATTGACTACTTTGTTGCATTTTTTTGTTGTTGTTTCTCTCTTCTTTTCGAAAAAAAAAATGGACACAAGTCATTTCAACACAAAATACATTTTGAAAAAAGTATTTTTACTATTTATAATTCTTGTATTCGCATGCGAAAACAAAAAGTTAAGATAATAAAATATTATGTCTTCTAAAGATATCAATCACCGTTAGTTATTTAAAAAATTCTTATGTAATTATTAGATTTAAGGGTATGGAATAATCACATGAATTATATATCTACAAATTGTAAATACATAAATATATTATAACCTGAATCTTATCAAGTGTTTGAAGTAAAAGACAAAGTTATGATTAATATGAGACGCTATTTATAAAAAGTTAAGATTAAAATAAGAAAAAATGTTAATTAATTTTTACATGAATTTGTTGAACTGAAAACCACATCTTCCACAGCCTCCGAATATCCGCCCCGCCTAGTCAAGGTGGGCGGGGGCGTGGCCTGCGAAGGGCACGCCTACCATCCTGTAGTTGCCGGCCCGGCAACCAATGGAAGACACGCCTACCTCCTTACATCCTTACATTAGGATATCTTAAATTTCACAACCCAGTAGATTCGCACACATAGTCGATAAGGCATCGCGGTGGTTCATATTGATTTGATTTTTGGCATACTTTAGTGATTAGCTTCAACTAAGGCCCGAATTCAGAGTCAATACTTGGATGATTTAAAGGTTAAGGTACGCCTTAAAAGTGTTACTTTGTACTGAAAATTACTCATTTAAGGCGTACCTTAACCTCTAAATCATCTTAGTATTGACTTTGAATTCGGGCCTATGTATCTTAAAATATATAATATTTTTAGTCCTTCATAGGACAGCACTAAAATCTAAATGATATCCTAAAAATGTCTGGCTTTCACATATTCATTATTTCGCGATTGTATTCGGCAAAAAAATTATTTTGTCTTGACATTCAGCGAAATATCACCCTGTGTATTATTTAATCTCTCAATTCTTTATCTGTAAATATTTGGGTCGTTTAAATATAACTATTTTTACTTCCTTTCTTTTAACTCGTGGCGTCTGCTTGCTTGCTGGCTTGCCGGGTGAAAAAACTTTGAATCGATTTTTAACCCTTTTCCCGTGATCCAATCGAGCTGAAACTTGGCATGTAGACTCGTGGCTACGATCAAGAAGATCTATCAAATTTTCGTTAAAAAAAATTAATAATTATAGTATAATTTCGGATTTTTAGAAATTTTATTGGTTTTTTCAAATTGGAATCATTAGAAAAGTTCGATTACGGCAGCCCGATAACGTCGCGGAATATTTTCTAAATTTGAATTACTCCGTCGGTATGCACGGTATGCATGGTACTTCACTACGAATGTCGAAAATCTAAATTCACTGACAAATGTTTTTAGAATTTAATCTTCAAAGCATGAAGTGTCTTATCAAAACTCAAAACATCTGACATTTTTGAAATATATTAAATTACTGTAAGTTTAGTGTTATGTTATATGTTTTAATTCGTCTTTAATTGTTGTTATATTTTACAAAGAAAGGGAGTATAATAAAAACTTGGTTTTTATGGGTTACTTTCTTAAATAATGTAATTAGCGTTTAATGAATTTTTTGTTAATGTTCTATGAATAATGATTTTTTTTATAGAAATAAAACTTTTTAATACTATCTAGATATCTACAACACTCCTCATAGATCTTCTTACGGCCACGTGTACACTAGTGAGGGTTGTCTCGGAAAATGGCATCTAAAGTATCAAAAGCGGGTAAAGGATAGTACACAGTTGAGCTTGAAATGACTCTCTGTCCGTCGTGTTGTATACGCAAAATAAAATGACGATCTAAATTTACCGACAAATCTAAATCCTCATCCATTTAAATGTGACATCAAATATTTTAAATAACTATTACTAATATAAATAAAAACTTTTTTTACGCATAAAAAAATGAAATTTCACAATACTAATATTAAAATCATGCTTGATTTATATGTATATTCGATATTTTGCAATTTTTGAAGATTACCTACCGACTATTATTTTCTTCCAGGACAGAAAATCAGTAAGTTAAAAATTTATTAATTGAAATATAACAATTTTAACAACTTTCTTCTTGAATTCTTTGTATTTTTGTATTCATTATAAATCCAAGATCAGTGAATAAAATAAATAACTCATCGCTAAAACATCAGGTTTCTATAAATTAATATTAATTTAAAGAGCAGATTTTATTTGACAAAATCAATAAACTTAAAATCTTGCGGTATAAGTACATAAAAACTATTTATCTAATCGATATACGTGTACCTACAAGTATTTAAGAAAGTACTGCAGTAACACACATAATTTCAGATTTGATTTAAAACTATTAATAATTTTCTTGTTTTATTCAAGCATCAACCTAAGCATTAACCTGATTTTCCGCGGGAATAGGCATAAAGATAGAACGCCACACTATTATGCGTTGACATTTGATCCTCATTCACCCATCTACTCTTGCATATTTGTCAGTTGTTAACGCTTCTAAAGGGAGTATCTTCCAGTATCTAATTTGCCTGGACATGTTAGGTCTTTTGTGGATACTCCCTATAGCCATCGAAACACTGTTTTTGAATATATTTTTACCATCCTCTTTTTATTTATCTGTTCCAAACGATCAAATCACCTAAGAAATCGCGCTCATTTTGCTAAGATCAGGTTTAATATAAGATAATAACTCGTGTTCCGTTCATTCTTTCAGCAATCATTAATAAATTTACAGCACGATCACATCTCCACTACATTCAGTCAACTTTCCTTCTTTTTAGCCATCTTCAGATTTCACTTCTATGTTGGTACTTGGTATCTATTATTCATCGCTTATCAGGCCTACGCAGACTAGTTTCCATTAGCAATTGCTGCATTCAAAGTACCATTCATATTATTTCCTGTCAATTTTCTCGGATGTTTGTAATATTATGCGCTCACCAGTTTATATCGAAGAATTAATTACTTAAGATTAAACAAAATACAAGAGTTAACAAAAATGGTGTATTCAGTTTTACACATTCTTAACATTTTTAAGCGTAGATTTGAGAAATTATGTCTATATTTAGCATATTTTAATAAAAACAGGTAACTCTTTTAAATATTGAGTATCTCATGAATAGGGAGGTGTTATATTTATTTGATTTATTTACTTTTTGTAAACATGTTATTACAATGGCGGGTATATTGTTTACTGGCAATTTCCAACTGACCACAAAACTTAGTTGAGTAATTAAAATTCCGTTACAAAATGTTACAGTGACAAAACTAGCTCCAGCATAACGAGACGAGTAGGAGATGGATGGGGAAAAGGAACAGTTGAACTAGATTTTGAATATGGTAAATTTGCTGCTTTTGAAGATAGTATAAAAAAAGGCAGCAATATCAAAAAAATAAAAAAATATTTCTATGCATTTACCGAGGATTACTAATTTAAATTGTACTGAATTCTATATTTTATGTATCTATCCCTTCCAAAATCATGTTTTCTATAAATTCATAATAAAATTTCGAATTCAGTACATAATAAATTAGTAAAATTGATTACGGCATTAATGTGATGTCTGTACCTACATAATTGATTTCACACTTTTCACAGTCAAGCCGACAAAGAAATTAACTAAAGGAAGGAAAATAATTCTATCAATAGTAATAAATATAAATGACAATATTTCTGTAATTTGGAAGATTTAAATTAGCCGTTTCGCAGCAGGGGTAGGCAGAGATGATATAACGCCATATTTTTCTACCTTGGCATCACTTTTGCTTCGGCTATATTCATACATCTTCTCATGTACGCTCTACGGTTGTTGAGACCTTTAAAAGGACCATCCACTAATACTTGTAGTATCTTTTGCGGACGCCCTCTATTCCTGTTGCTTTCAACACCCGCCTTATATAGTTTCTTAACCATCCTTTCTTCGCTCATATGTTCTACATGACCAAACCATCTCAGCACTTATTACTTTACTCTATCTATCTACCACACCACAACCAGCAATACATTCACTTCTAATTTGTTCATTCCTCATTCTAACAAACAAAGATTTTCCACACAAGCGCCTCGGTGACCGCATTTCCACCACATTCAGTCTGCATACAATTCGTGATGGTTTTTTGTTAGTAATATTATTAATGATTAAACCATTGATTGACGATACCCTGCAGGTTGTTTTGATAAAAACGTGCTTCTGCCAGTAGGTTCATTGGCCGGAGGAAGGAAGGAATGATCTTGTTTTGATGAGTTGGCGGAAATTTCATTGTTAGACCTGCGCGAAGAAGATTGAGACGAAGTGTTCCGATGATTGGTCCATCATTCGGAGGATCAAAACACGGCACACCCCCTTTTCTCTCCAATTCATCTTAAATGTAAAACCTATGAAAAAATATTTAAATTGAATTATATTTTTTATCAAATTTATAGAACTAAAAAAATTGAAGACGATTATTTTAATATCTATGATAAATGTTTGAATGTTTAAGACGAGTTTTATTATATACTTAATTGACATTTTTATAATCCCTTATTATTCTAGAAAAAAATACATAAAAAATGACGGGAAATCAATTGAGTATTAATAATTTTTATAACCTTAATTTTAAAGAGTTAAGGTTGTGATTACGGTCGTTAGACATATTTAACTGTAATGGTTGCGGATATTTTATACGAACCGAGAAATGATTCTCTTAATTTATTTAAAAATCAATTAAAATGCTATTGAAGAATAATTCGATTTGAGAATTTTTTAATACAATAACCTCACACTTTCACAATATAATGTCATGCGGTAGGTACACCTACACAAAAATACATAATTGCCCAAATTTTTGTAAATAATAATATTTTAGTATAACGTATTTTCATTTTAAATGAAAACCAATCAGTATTTTTTAATTGTCAACTCGCACATAATACACTATCTTTTTATTGTAAGCATTAAAATTTTATTTGTTAAGAAGCTGTGTAAGAAAGGAAAAAATTTATGGATGTAGGAAAGTAGATGATATGGACTAATCAATCTGGTTACAAGCAACCAATGAAGGTGCTTTTGTCAGGACGTTATGAAGTATCTTCTAGAATGACAAATAGACATAGGGGCACATAGACACAAGTCTTCAGCCAAATCAACATAATGCACGTGATCAATATTCTAAATATTCTTGTTGTAGGTCTGGTCTGTATTTTTACAAGCAAGATACTCAATGCACACCGAAATAAAATATTTTTACCCTGTCGACTTAGATGTACTTCTCTTGCCTGTATATGTCTTTTCGTATAAGCTTGCAATTTAGTTAGTATGAGTACAGTGCGTAATACGCGTATCATTTCGTAGTGTTAAGTTTATGGATACGAGAGGGGCGTACCCGTAAGCTTAACACAACGAAACGATGCACGTATTGCGTACTGCACCCACACTAACTCTATTGCAAGATTATATGAAAAGACCTATACCCAGTGCTCGTTCTGCGATGAAACCTTATAGACTGGCCGGTTGTTTAAAGTTGGATTAGATTACAAGTTCGTTTAAAGCATAAATTTTTACGGAAACGGATCATTTGATTGATGAAGAACGTAAAAATCTATGCTTTAAATGAACTTTTACTTTGATCCAACTTGAAACAACTGGCCCTAAGAGCCAGACTGCGTTATAGTATCAAACCCGAAATATGTTCTGTAGATGCATAACATAGTAGGTAAAAAGCATATTGTGACATTTAATTCGAGGGGATTTTGGCAGATAGCAGGTAATACAGTAAAAAAAATGAGTCAGTAAAACGTAAAAATAACACATTTCTTAATATGTTTAACGGGACAACAATACACTCATATTAATCATTGCCAGACGCTTTTCGCGGGTCACTTCTTCCACCAGATGATTTGAAGCTGTATAAATAATCATGGCGGCCCTCGTAGCGAACTGACACTGGCTTTTCACACCGAGGGTTCCGGGTTCGATTCCTAATGAGGTCACAATTAATCCTGGGTGTTTTGTAATGTATCTCGCTTCTGAAATTGGGATTCCTGACCTGTAAGATGCATAAAAAAAGTCATTTACGTTATGGTAACAAATAAGAATTTTATATATTTTATTCGGGCCACTATTTAACATAATTTTTTGCCTGCCAAGGTGGCTCCTACCTATTACATAATGTTTTTATAAAATGTTAACCTTTTGAACCTAAGTTAAAATTTTCGTCGATATAGTGAACGTATTCTGTAGTGTGACCACCTTTGATATTTGTGATATCCTAAGCTGCCCTTGTTAATCATCTCAATCAAGTGATTAAAAGTAGAAGAGTTTGTAGCTATTTGGTGCAATTACAATTGATTTATCGTCAAACTGTAGAAGAAAATTGCTGTGAAACATTCTCTAAAAGACGTCGAATATCTCTTAATATCCCACTAACCTTATATTTATATTATTCTAAATGAAATCTTTAAGTAGATTTCTTGGGGAGGTTCCTGATTAATGATATAAAGATCCTCCTACTACGTTGGTTGGTCCTATTTTGATCTTTTTGTAGGTTTCACGGGTAAATGGTTTTCCCGGGAGCATTAGCGGGGATAATTTTATTCGAGGAATTTTTATGCATTCAATAATAATTTAAAAAATTGTTCACCATTTTACATTAGATGCGATATCTTAGTAGAAGTTGAAATGTTCACCTATTTGGCTGTAGTATGTCTCTAGTAGTTCTCACATGTACATGACGTCCACCTTTTACGCCAAAAGCCAAAAATATGTGTGGGTTATCACATTCATTCAAGCATTTTGGGTTATTCTGCTGTTGATTTAAACTCACCTTAGCTCCTTGTTACACGTTTTTACTTCACTCACAATATATTCATGCTATATTTGTTACACATTGTGTTAGAGCTGAAATGCCTATATGGGTCGCTGGTCGCCACACTTTTAATGAAATGTAATGTCTAGATTTGCATCTATCTCATTGATATGAGCTTAATTGGCTTAAAATCTTTTTGGTGCTGCATCTTTCGGAAGCTTCTTCATAATTTGACACCCCTGATATGTTTGTATATGTTTCTGATGTGTTTGTTCATGTTTCATGCGTCAGTAAGAGCTACTCGAATACCTACGCTCCCTAGACTGTCTATGCTTGGTGATTTGTATTATTGATGATTTTTTATTAACGATGATATTATATGATACCTCTGATATATTTAATTTATTTGTACACATTATAACGATGCGCTACTAAAAGCTCTATACCCTCCCGTCCTGAATCCATAAACTTAAACACATCACACCTTCCTTTTCTAAATTTTGATAATTTGTTTAAATATAATCTTGGTCAAATATACGTTTAACAAGAATAAGACAAAGATTAAAAAATACACCTACCCACATAGCGATACTTTAAAATGTGTCCAATTTAGTTGAATAATATATTTTTGTAACAGTTGTTCAAGACTTGAATAATTAATATTAAGATGGTATTGAATTGAAATACCTTGTGCGGCAAATAATAGTAGTTTTGGAAATTTTTATAAGTTTTGGCGCATTATCAAATCTCGATCATTCGGTACGAGCCATTAAAATGAAGTTTATGAATTATATAGGAGGAAACTCAATATAAAAATGGTTTTAAATATTATTGCGAAATTATGACACACATACTTTGTATATTTGTTTTGAAAGAATCCATCGAAATTTTTATTAGGTATGAAAATAAGGTTAGTAGTAGTTAGTTAAAAAGTCGATTAGTGATTTTAACAGTTCATAGATGTAAGTGACTTCTGAAGAACCAAGTGCCCGCGACTTTCTAATTTTTATGTTTATCTCTTGACAAAGACCTGAAGAATATATTGTGTTTGGAAGAAGTCCATTAACCAGACAGACCTGGGATAAGCCCAGTAATCCAGAGGATGCTCTCTGATGCGCTGAACGAACCGAGTGAAGAATAAAATACCTTCTTCTCTTCACGGTACATTTAGAGAAAAATTATCATATGAGATCACTATCCTCAATAGTGAGAAGAATAACGAAAGAGAGAGAAATATATAGATTATTACAATACCTGCCATTAGAGATTTTTGTTATCAATTGGTAATCTTAAGATAAGCTTGCGAATATTCTATAATATACACAAATGAGTAGATATATGTGGTCTTTGGACTGGTAAGGGTGCGGTTTTGAGCTTTTAATATTTTTAATAGAACAAACTGGTGTTTAGCGTAGTTTTAAAATAGTAAGAATTTTAGTACACACGAATTCCGTGTACGCTTACTTTTATTTTTAAAATTTACGGGTAGGTAGTTATATGGTATTTTTATTTAAAAATATGCAAGTATTTATAAAGTACATGGAATATTAATTGTCCAAGAAAACATTAATTTTCAAGAGAATATTTTTTTGTAATATGATTTTATATGTTTATCATTAAATAACATTGACTCTTTAGAACATCATGAAAATAAATTATTATGTTTAATTTCATAATCGCCAATCCTATAAGAGGTACTAATGCAGTACCTATTTATTATAATATATTTTTTAGAGTAAAAAGTCTATTTCAATACCTTCCACCTCAAGTCAGTATGCATAAACCTCCATTGCGTTTGTACGTAGGTTCTCAATAAAATAAAATAATAAATGTATGATTACTTTCTAGAAAAGGAGTAAATTTAAATTATTAATATTATTTCCAAGGTTCTCAGTCACAGCCGTTCCGAATGCAACGTTCCATTACCAAGACACAGATGCAAACATTACTTGCATTAAATTATCGCAAGTAATGCTGCCACCCCATGCCATCATACTACGCAGCATTGTTTACTGTTGTGATGAGTCGGCGTTTTCTTCCCCCCAATATTTTGTTATGATATGCACCGGCGCATCGGTTGCATCAATTATTTTTTACGTGTTTACGTTCGCCAATATTTGGGAGGGTCCGATATGGAAGAAAAACATCTTCAATATTACGAACACTAATTGTTTTGATTGCCTCTGGCGTTTCGGGATTAGTTAAAAAAAGTAATTGCATTTATTCATATTATATCTAATTTAACTTGTATCTCAATGCCAACTGACAATTATTTTTAACTTTTACTTTCTATATCATTTCAGTATCATTAATAGATATATATTATGCATTATATCAACTACACAACAAACACCATATCAACTGCTGCAGCAGTAGATGCCTATACTATTTCTGGCTAGTGAAAAATAATTTTAAAAATAACAATACTCCAAAATAAGGTACTGAGAATAATACTAAAAAGAAATTGATTCTCAAGAATTGAAATAATGCTAGAAAGATTAAAAATAATGATATTCAGTTGTATAATTAAATTTAATGTAGGTATATACATACTTCAATTTATATATACAATTTTTAGTTTACGCAAAACTTTTCGATTTATAAGGAAAAAAAACAACATGAACATAAAATAAGATTACCTTTTAGAAAGAAAAGATGATCGCAAAATTCAATCGTGCGCAGTGGAACATGTAAAGTAAGCATCTAAATATATTAATTTCGTTGTCTATCCGTAACTTGATGGAATGACAACTTTTAGAGTCTTCTTATTCTTCATCTGCTTGGGTTAGGACTATGTCCTATTGTTTCTCGGCTCCTGCTCCTGGGATATAGATCACTAGCTATATCTCCATTGTTTTGGTGGTCTTCCTGAAGGTCTGCTGCCTGCAGGTATCTCATTTTCGCTATTCTTACCACTCTTTTCGATTTCGCTCTGTCCACAGGGTCCAGTATATCCTTATATTTCTCAAGCATACCGCTACACTGGCAGTAATAATTAGAGTGTGACTCTCAATCAACGCGTGGCTGACGTTGCGCGGTCATGCAAGGGCCATTTTTAATTATTATTATTTCCCGTGATTCTTCACGGGCTAGTGAAAAGTAATCTTGAAATTGTATAATAAACTACCGGAGGACAATAGGGATGAAAAAATTTTTTAAGAAGAAGCTGAAGAAATATGTGATGATTCTTACATTTGGATAAAATTTATATTTATAAAATATAATTCTGCTTATATTAAGAAATATAAATTCTTGTATTACCTACTTAAAAAATAAATAATTATTAAAATACTTTAAGAAACTTTTTTTAAATACCCACTTGTTTATTTATCATTTTTCTATTTTCCTGTTTCTGAAATACGAGTTAAGATAAGATAGCTTAAATTTGTAATTTGATTACCTTTGGGTAACATATTATTATGGGTAGCTTTGCGTTAGACATCTTTCACATCAAGGTAAATATTTTAATTCTTCTTCTTCGATTTGTTCTCATTGAGAGCTGTCATGATTATGGATTTGCGACTAGTTATTGTGGATAGAGAGTCATACGGATAATATGTTTCCACATATTCCAGTCAGTGGCATTTCTAGTTCATTCCAGGTGAGGGGTCTCCCCCGACGATTTAACCAGACCACCCCATCGTGTTGATGACCTTCCATGAGATCTGATTCCTTCTTTAGATCATCAATTTTATCACATTATAGTGTTATAATCTATCTAATTCCGACACATTAGTGGAATCCTTTTTTAAATGTCACAAAACTGGATGAAGTGCATATAAGTTAAATGTTTTTTCTTCCTTCTAACTCAATCATTTAACCTAGTCTTTTTCACATATTTTCCTCCCTACTTTTATAATTTTTAACTTATTTAATTTTTATTATTATTTGTAATAATCTTATTTCGGGATGAGGTTACTCCAAGTAAAGACTTTGTTCTCGTTAGTATTTATTCGGTAACAATAGTGGTTTAGACAATCGTTTAAACAGTAAGATGCGGTCTCTATAACAATGGTAGTAAAAGAGGCTCGACTCGACATTCACGCGCCTTTTTATACATTTTATCTCTCTGTCATGCAGTCTCTTTCTGGCGTCGCGACATACGTTCCTCAGATCTATTACATTATTATTTATAATTTATGCTTGGTGATAAATGGGATAATTAATAAAACAGTAATTTATATAATTAAACTTTATAAAAGAACTCTAATGCAGTAGGTCATTTGCTATAAAGTAGTTTATATATTCTATACATGGGATAATTAACAAAACAGTAATAAATATAATTAAATTTTATAAAAAAACTCTAATGCAGTAGGTCATTCGCTATGAAGTAGTTAATATATTCTAATACCGATAACGCAAAGTTTGACTTTTAATTACGGTATGTGTATAGCCAAGGGCAGTTAGGATCCACATGAAAGTTGACGGGATGAACAGATAAATTTCTGCTCAAACACATGTATTACTGGCCCTACTTCACAGAATAATTCACCACTAATCTCTATGAACCGCTAGTAAAACTAACATTTAAGTATGATTATAAAGTATGTACATCAAAAATTACGGTTCAATAAGTTTCATTATGTTAAAGAGTAATGATTGATAACAAATATAAGATGAAAGATTAGATTGGATCTCTTGACATTAAAGACAAGAAATTCTCTTATTAATCAACAATTTTTTATGCATTTGTTTTTTTATTGATTTTTAATATTTGTTTAATTCTTTGGATTGTCTTTGAATGTCTATGTTTAAGCTTCCTTACAGATGGTTAATGTAGGTTTATTTGTTTGTTTTTGTTTTTCTATGACTTTCTATTATCTGCTATATTCGTAATTAGATTTCAGTATACTTAGTATCCTCCTGAAGAAGGGACCTTTGGTCTCGAAACATGTTGAGTGTTTAAAAATAAAATGAGTGGTTGAAACAAAGTTAATTGATTAAATTATAATCATATAAAATGTTACCGCAAAGTTATTTTGCGTTTATTGAAGAAATCACCAATTATTTCGCATGCATTTTCTTCCGTTTATCTCATATTTTTACGGTTTTATCCATAAAAAATGACGGTACTTATACGTGACGATTCCTAAAGAACAAGTATTTACTTATATATAGCCATAAAATAGTAACAATGACTTTTATCAAAATATTTGAATATTTTTTATATTTATAGTATATTTTTGTCGGTCCACGGAGGGGCGGCGGTAGCAACATGGATTAAGCGGTCGGTTCGGGTTTCCTAGCTCGGGGTTCAAGCCTCATCCCGGCCGTTTAATTTGTTTTTGAGCCGCGAATTCGAACGAAGTTACGGAAGTTACACGATCGGATAGCCAGACAGACGGTCGGATAGCCAGACAGACGGACGGACAGATAAATAAATTATTATGTTTGATAAACGTTACATTCTTCTAAGATAAAGCATGGAAAAAATAAGGCAACCTTAAAAAAAATATATTAGTTGTTGGTCACCAATAACGATTGATCCAAACGTAATGGAAAAAATCAACAATTTATCTTTTTTTTAACTCAATTAAACTCATATTATGGATACTGGAAACAGAGCGAACAGAACGAATCAACAAGGCCGGCGCCACACTGAGCGTATCTTCAGTCGCGTCTTTGACGTCGCATCAAATCCGCAACCAAATTTAGCAGTCGCATACAATATTCCGCGGTGGATTCAGTCTGCAACTATGTTAAAAATACACGTGCGTACGCAATGCGGACGATCCGTCGAAAGTGGCGCGTTGCATTTAAGAACATGAGACGCGACGTCGCCGATTTTTCGTAGATGTAAGTTCCGCGGGCGGAAAACCGAACAGACGCCGACGCGCTTGTGTGGTCTAGTTAGTGGTTAATTAATAATCATCTAGTGACCTGATCTGGTGATGGTCGAGAAATCACTGAGATTCTTATTATCCCAACACAGTCTTTGCTTAGTTTAACAACATGAATGACATCTAATCTGTGTACGTTCCATTTTTTTAAACTCATCTGCTTAACCTAACCATCACGCCGTTTATTACAGGGTTAGTCAGGGAGGATAGAATGACGGTTTTTGTTTGACAATGTTTGTTTTCATACACCACATTTTCTCATGCACGTTCTTTTATTGACGAAGCTTTTTAAAATATTTAATTTATCATAATCCAATCTTTCGTAGACATCTTCTATTCACATTGTTTTAAACACTCGCCTCATATATTTTCTTTAATATAATTTTCGTTAATATTATTTTCTTCTATTCACATTGTTTTAAACACTCGCCTCATATATTTTACTTTAATATAATTTTCGTTAATAGTATTATATTATTATTCATAGTATTGTTAACTGCAGTTACACAAGTAGAATACAGGTTTCAATAAATGTACTCTTTGAAGTGTATTATTTCATATATACGAACATACACATCATATTTTATATTCGTTCTTTATCCGGTATTGTATTCAATAATTTTTACTTTTTTCCATATGTCTACAATATCGAAGCAATTAATTAATTTTATAAATAGTATTTTGTATCCACTTTAATGTAAAGCCCTTCCCTATATATATATGTACGTATTTAAGTTTACGATAAATCAAATTAAATAAAAAATTTCTGTGTGTACTCGTAAAACATATGTACGCGCGGTAGAAGTTATAATGGAAAACTAAACAAAATTTTACATTGATGACGCTCAATGTAGGTACTGAGTGAATATTTTATTAAGTTTTCTGAAAATAATTAAATCTCATATTTATAGAAATGTAACCTCGAATATTTAAAATAATAGAACTCGTATGTAAACAGATTCTGACAGCTGACAAGAATTCAATATGGCTTCGTTATTGATGCGTTGCTTCTATTAAAAAAAGTACAAGCATCTACCCACTCTTATGTTTTATCGATTTTCGACCTTAAACGGTTCCGTATTCAAATGTTTCTAAACTATACAACTATAACAGCCACATTGAATTTCGAATGAATGAATGTGTTTTTTTATTTTGAATACGAATATATTACAATTACGTCGTTTTTGCCATAAATAATTTCTCGAATACCACGTTTAATCGTTGTTGGTATGGTGACAAACAAAAAATTTCTTAAAAAACAATCGAATCATTTTTTAACTCGCATGTAAACAGAATCTGAGAGCTGACAAGAATTCAATATGGCGTCGTTATTTCTGAATGCCCCAAAAGATTTATTAATTTAAAAATTAAAAAAAAAAAAAAAAATTTTTATGTATTTATTATTAAATTTGAAGGTCCTGGTGCGTTCTGAGTACCACCATGAAATGTCCAAACGCCCTCCATCATTTGTGATATTATTTCCATGTTCAAAAAAGCATGTACACGCTTATAATCGCGTCATCGCTGTACTGCAAATCCTATCAATGTTAATGCAATTTAAAACTTTTACAAATTGCAATAAAAATGTCGCGTCATAGCTGCATAAAAGTAGCGTTCATTTGCGAACTCTGAATTATGTAGGAGCGGAAACAGTGGCGCTGCAACGTGTTTGTTGTTTGCCGTGGAATAAAAAAATGGAGGGAAAACATGTTTGCGCTATGGCGCCAGGTCGGACATGCAACATCGTATTAAACATTCAGAGAAGCACAAACATATACACAAACAGCGACGTCTCCGATCAAATTCATTTGAAAAATAAACATTTTCCGTTTGCAAATAGCGAGCAGTATAATAGATGCCGATTCTGAATGGCAAATAAAAGTGGAAACGTTGTAAAGGATGTTTTGATAAACTTTCAAAAATTTAATTAATATATTGAATAAATGCGGATTTACTGTTTTTATATAATACTAATCGTAAACCCGTGAAATATCACGTGATATAATAGTAATTAATCACGACCCTTGCGTGTAACCTGAGCCGCGGGCTGATTGACGTGTCACTCGAGCGTCCGGCTAGTCATCATTAGTGTTGTTGTTGATATTCCAGCCTAATTCCAGCGAGTTACGGACAGACAGATGGTCACTCGAAATTTGGATAGTTGATAAATGCGGAATCACTATTTTTATACAATATTCTGGACAATAACATCAACAGTTAAAGGGTTACACGAGCCTGGAAGTCTGAAGCTCATCTAGAAATTGGGTAATTTTTACAAGGAAATTATGAATTATTTTATCTTTTTATTTTCACTCATTAATTTATTGGAAAATTTTTGAAAAAAAAATGGCAGCGTCATTTCCATTCCCGTGGAGGTCTTTATTATAATTTCCGCGTGCTACGTTGTAGATATTTCATTTTTAACCTTTTCTACACGAAGCTCAAAAATATCACACACACTTCGAAGGGGGGTATGTTAACTTAACACAAAGAAACAATGCGCGTATTACGCACTGTACCCACACTAATTCAATTGCAAACTTATATGAAAAGACCTGTACTTACTGCAGATCAGCGAGAGGAGGTCGGAGTGATGGCATGAATTGCTTGAAATTAGACATTCGTACTTACGGTCCTATTTAGTTGTACATTATTATTTCATAATTACTTACAATATTTAAACGGGAAATAAAAGAGACATAAAAAATTACCGTCTCATATCAATAATCTGATCAATGAAAAAAAAATGACATAAAAAATTACCGTCTCATATCAATAATCTAATCAATAAAAAAATTGTAAAAAAACATCTATTGTCATATATATACAGAGCAACATTATCATGAATGAGAACCAATTTGGATTTATGGAAAAAATTAGTACACAAGATGCTT
The DNA here is from genome assembly GCA_016648135.1 of Agrypnia vestita. Classification (NCBI taxonomy): domain Eukaryota; kingdom Metazoa; phylum Arthropoda; class Insecta; order Trichoptera; family Phryganeidae; genus Agrypnia; species Agrypnia vestita. The sequence goes on along the minus strand of JADDOH010006950.1, from coordinate 31,573 downwards.
TTGCAAAAATTATTTCAATAATAAACAAACATAATGATAATAGTGACAAATGCATTGGTATATTTATAGACCTTAAAAAAAGCATTTGACAGCATCTCCCGTTACAAACTACATAATAAATTTAAAAAATATCGGTTTCGATGGTAATTTCTTAATTGTATTTTTTTCGCATGTGTGTAATTTTGATGGTAAAATCTTTCTTGGCTAAAAAGCTATTTAACATACCGAAAACAAAAATCAAAAATTAATGGACACACCAGCACATCAGAAACAACCGATTTTGGCATACCACAAGGAACAGTACTTGGACCATTGTTATTTATTTTATATTCCAATGACATATTTAAACAGAAATTACATGGCCAAATAGTTTCTTACGTAGAAGATACGCTTCTTATAATTAATAAAAAATGTACACTGAGGCTAATATTATAAAAAGATGAAGATGTAAATACTTTAAAATAATGGACGGATGAAAATTTGCTATCAATTAATACTGATAAAACGTATTTTCTCTGCTTTGTTATTCAACAGAAGAAACTTAGAAATTAATACTAAATTTTATAAAAGTACCTCAATTCAAGAAAATTTTAATGAAAATTGTCCATCAATTTTAGAAAAAGATAATATTAAGTACCTTGGAATCATAATAGATAATATCTAACATTAAGTGGAAAAAACAAATAATTGATCTTAACAACTTAAACAAAACTTAACAAAATTAAAAAAAAACCACCTAAATATTTTTGAGACATAGAAATATCCTATCAACGAAAAATCTTAAAATAATATATTACGCTTTTCTTCAATCCTAATTACAGTATGATGTTATTGGATAGGGAGGGGCATATAAAACAACTATATCAAAATTAGAAACTACCCAAAAAATGATAATTAAAATAATTTTTAACAATAAAAATGCAAAAAAAGATATCTTATACCTGTACTTCTTCTCTATACACGAGTCTTCTGACTCTCATTGAGACAGTAAAATAAATATTTTATATATTATATTATATATTGAAATGTTAAATGATATATGTAAATAGTAAAAAGAATAAAAAAAAATATGGGGATTTTTCTTAATATTTTTAATGACTTTCAGTTAAGTTACACAGAGAGAACAGACAAACTTTGATGTAAATTTTGTATTTGATTCATATGTACTTAATTAAATTTAAAGAAATTTGGGTAGACTTTAGCGTATCGACAAGCATTTAAAATAAAAAAAGTTACATTTTTAAACACCAGGATTCTCGGAAGAACTCGAATTCACGCCGATTCAAAAATCGAAAATGTATTTGTCCTTAAAAGCATATGAGCGTATCATAATATTTGATTTCCGACCCATTATATTTTTCTTTGCATTAAAACATCATGGTTCAGACAATTGTGCAAATATTTAAACAAATATAATATATTAAACATCTTCAGCGATTCTGTTATCCTAATAATAACCTCCCATTGTAAACATGCGGAACCCCAAAGACAACATGTTGTTTGTCTGTTGAGGAGAGAGCAACACCTGACGATGTTTATACAAATAACATGGAGTTTCCTTCCTCGGCTTCCCTCCTGGTACAATTTATGGGTTGAAGTGGATTTGCTAAGGGTGGCTGATGTCCACCAATATCTCGAATGAAAACGTAGCATTTCCAAGACGCAGGGAGAGTCAAGAAAATTATCTACCCCAAATTATTTACCTTTTAATAAAATCTAAATCTTTAACAATATTTTTACATGTATGTTCTAAAAACAGAATTACTGGATATTTCCACTGCGGGAATATTATTTAATTAAGATAAATTATAGAAGTCACACAGAGACGAAGATATTTATATGAGAAACACGTATGGAAGACTTTTAAACGATGAACTAGAACTTGTTGCATTGTGTAGAGTAATTACTGAAGCCAGCTCATACAGCTTATAATAGGTCATCGTATAAAAGATTTCCATACATATAAAATGTATACAGCTGTACTTGAAAAGATACCCTGTACAACACTGTTTAGTAATATACAGAATAAGGGCGATGCATACTGTATCGTTTCGTAATTATGTAAATGCATGACAGGGCTGATTGATAAGTAAAGTGTGAAAAAGTACAACGGAACTTATGAAAGGAATCAGATAAGTTAAAAAAGTTTATTTTCTTGCAAAATATCATCTTTATTTTTTTTAATCAATTTTATTTATTTTATCTTGTTTAAATTCTAAAAAAATATTCCACCTGTAGTTAGAAAATATTTTAGAAGATATTGAGCAAAAATAAAATGATACCTAGTATAACCTATTTTTCGATACGTAGTAAAAAATATATATTCCAATTTCTTTAATTTTTGTGTATCAAAGTGTAGTAACACAATAATTTACTTGTATGTATATGAACGTATGCAGTTATATGACCACCCACAAAAATTGTAGAAGTATTTTTATAATTTTTCAAACAAAAAAAAATATTTTTGGGAACACTGATGTAAAGATGGTTGTAACGGGAAAATTGAGAAGAGAAGAGAAGAGTTATATGGTTAAGCAAAGTAATACCCACTTCTTTTTAATTTTCTTTTTTAACTTTCAAAATTATTCATTTTATTAAGTTTACCTGCGACGAGTTAAGACGTTAACCCCAAATCCATCAATAATATACATGGTTTAATTTTCAATACAAGCCATTCGTGGTTTAATGCTGCTTATTTTTGGTACTAAAAAAATATTGGGTACCGCCCCAATCCTTACCCAGCCTTCCTTACACCCGCCCAACACATCCACCCTTGACGGCGTGCGTGGGTATTGGGACGTGATTAATTAAAGGAATTTACCTATCGCCACTTCTCCCCTAGGAAGACCGCACCGCTGCCTCCCTCCCGTCTCTCCCTGCGCCCCTGCTACCAATCCTGATACATTATTGTATGGGGTGAGATTCTGCGAATTCGTATTTTATTTTTATATTAATATTTTCTATTTAATCACCTTAATCAATTATTTGAGAACATGAAACATGTTTACGAGTAAATAATTCAATGTATGGAAACATTGAATTATTTAAAGGCATCATTAATGTTGAAAAAATGAATAAAGCTAGGTAAAGTTTTAGTATAATTGATCCCTTCTTCTTCTACGACCCTAGTTGCAAGGATAACGTCTATCATGGACTATCTGTAATTTGAGATTATAATGTAATTGCATCGATGATTGACTACTGATTTTTCGCAATTCGACGGGTAACCACCGGTATTAGATAACAGTTAAAAATCATCAATGCGAACAGATACAAAACCCAAATAACCGAAACGAAAATAAACGTTAAAGTAACTGTTTGACTATCATTCGTTATGAGTCCTCGCGTGGCTAAGTATCCTTATACTCGATCATCCGCTGGGTGGGGGTTTTGAGCTTTTCTTTTCTCATTTTTTCGGATTTTGCGGCATCCCTCTTCCATTCGCCTGTTTCCTTGTTCTAATTTTCCTGCTGTTGCTGCTGTACTTGATAACGATTACGTTTCTTCTCAGTGTTTAGGATCTATATCACTACTGTTCATAATTCACCCTAATAGTTAGTGTCCTTGAATCTTTTCCTTACAGGATTTCAATGTCGTTTCTTACAGCCTATTTAAGTAAATAAAGTAGGCAACCCTCATTGTAGAAAGCGCCAGAGTGCTCTGTCTTGGATGGTCTTCTCAATGTTTGACCATTAGACTACTCGTCTTCTGCCAGTATTTCAAATTGACGCACTTCTGACAATATCTGCATTTCTTTTTACATGATAGTGATGGTATTTTAATCGGTGACACACAATCGTTTTCTGAGGTTTGTATCTGATTGCATCGATGATTGGCACCCGAAATTTTCTCAATTCGACGGGTAACTATCGGCACTAGACTACAGTTATATCTTAGTTACAAATCATCAGTATAATCAGATACAAATCCCAAATGTCGAAAAGAAATGGTTAAAATAACGATTCGGCCATCACTTATACATGACCATACCATCTCAGCCCGGCTTCTGATATCATCTCTGTAATCTTCCCCTGATACACGTACATTCAGTCATGTCACTTCTCTTGGTTATTTGAGCATTTTGAGTTCGCAGGTCTTTAAGACGTTTTTAACAACGAATTAATACTCTTCCCAGAGTAGATTTGATAGTCAAATGAATTTAAAATAGAACTGACAAATACAAGTCGTCTCTAGCCATACAGAACTATTCAGGATATGTATTATATAATCGATTATGGTATGATATGTGGCTGTAATAAAGTCACCGCCCCCACTTGAGCCACGCAGAATAACTTCCAAGTGGCGATCCAAATAATAAACGGCGGTCATTTGTCGTCCACTTTCTGGAAATAAAAAAGCGTAAAAAATGACTGTGGATATCGCTTTCCCGGGCGCGCGTTGCCAATAAGTGTTTTTTGCCGGACAATAGGAAAAAAACTGCGGCCTTGTATTAGGGCGGCAGAATCAACGGGAGGGAGGGTGGACCACCCCCAACGGCCGAACGATGCGTTCAACTTCGAGCCGAAAACCTTTGAGCAAGCGAAAATGTTTATCGGCCATTTAATGGGAGAAAGTAGGCACACATAAAACAAAGTTTCACGCTCGGGGCAATTGGATTTGGCGAAAACAATAGTTATTGTTGAAATGTTTTTCTCCTGTAAAAAATACCTTCCGCGAAATTAAAACTCCTCTCCCATTACGCATCTACGCCGGATAATGTATAGAGCCGCGATATTAATGTCGTAACTTCGGAGCAGGTATAAAAAGCGAAAAAATACAGAAAGGAAACACAAAGGTTCCTTAAAAACCCATGTCATTGTTATCGTGAGATAATTTATGAATTACAGCGGCAGGAAATTCAACTTTTCATACCATTTTAGATGGGTAATTTTCCGTGTAAGGTTTGAAGATTAAAAAAATAATGTATTTTCCTTCGCGTATATAAAAATTATTTTTTACATCAAATATATTTTTATTTTTTCACTAGGTACGCGCTAATTATTATTACATCAAATGCTAAATGAGTCAAATCTTTAATAAATTCTTCGGAAATCTTTATTGTTTTTCATTATTAAAAATTACATTACCAGAAAAGTATTAATATTAAATTATATTGAGTGAAAAAATGTACAAAATATACATATAAATTTAAAAAAATGTTTTTCAAATTTTGAAGCCATGTGACGTGGTATGCGCCACCGTTTTTTAATGTAATATTTTAAACTTAGATTTAAAATAACTTATTAAAAAAGACAGTTTTACTGATTTTTTAAGATAAAAAAAAGATGATCCTAAAACATAATATAGCTGTGAATTTAACTTAAAATTCGCTACATTACTTATCGCGTGCGGGGTTGTTTCCTGGGTATGAGAACAGTTTTCGAGGAACCAAACGGATATTGTGTGTTATTGCCACCCTTTCCTGGGAGGAAATAGCCTCTTTATGCAACTCCCCGAAACAATATAAATGACCTATTCGAAGTAAACACGAATACTCCCGAGTGCTCGGACATGATAACCTTAGAATAGCCCTTCGCAGCTCCTATGATACCAAAATACTAAAACCAAAATTAAATTATAAATCATCTAATTACTTTATCTATGAAAAATTACTTTAATCTCAGATAACTGTAACAAGAGGTAAATTTATACTTCAGGCCTCGAGTTGCAGAGGTGCAATAAAACTAAGCTCCATAAAAATGTGTCATGACAAAAAATATATAAAATAAAAATAATCACAATGAGCACAGATGAAAATATGTTGAATACAAGAAATCTTCTTCTTCTTTCTCTTCACCCGCATCCCATTTCATTAAGGGTCGGCCCTCCTTACTTTTCTTTTCCACGATTCCCTGTTTTGGGCCATCGCTTCGTCTGACTGGGCACTCTTCAGGTCCTTCTCCACATTACTCCACCATGTGGCACTGGGTCGACTCAACCTCTTTTCGTCTCTTATATTTTGGGTGCGTTATGATGTTGAATACGTGAATAAAAAATATTAATATAAGAAAATAATGATAAAAAAGTGAAAATAAATTATCAATAATCAAGGTGTTTACTAGCTTCGAGACTACCATAATGATAGATAGATGAAAATCTCAAATCGGTAATAATGTTGGTAATATTTTAATTAATAGAGCACATGTCCCTATAGTTCCCTATCCCAGTATTTGACAGCTTAATTTTTAACAGCAAAAAATGCGATCATTCTTGTTTTTTTTCTCTTTCTCTCATTTTTATTCATGTTGTAATATTTTTCGATAGATCGTGAAACGATTTAAAACTTTTTGGAGTCATTTTGAACCACGTTTTTGAACTCTTCAATAATAATAATATTTTTGACAGACATATACCATGCAATGAAAATATTTCCATCAGTAGAAGCGCATTGAGCTTATTAGGGTAGCCCCATTATCTGATTATATTGTACTTCTCGTAGGAGATGCAGCTTATATGAAAATAATATAAATTTGATCTATTGTCATGATGCTGTGTACGAGAAGAGGAGATCGTATTCTAGAATTACGTTATATGATATTATTAAGTAACGCTAATTTGCTTTCCTGTTTTAGGTATATCGTTAATATGTAAAATACTTTAAGTTTTATAAGTCACAAAAAAGTAACAGAAAAAATACATTGTAAGGTTACGGGATCGTGACTGTGAAAGGCAAATGAAATACTTAAAAATTAATTATCTATTTATTAACTAACTTAAATCACTTGACACGAATTTAATTGGAGCATTGTTCTTTAATTCAGTCGAATCTCGTAATTCTCACTACTTATCACTCCTGAATATTTCACAAATACGGTAGGCAGATAATATTCTATTTCACTTTCACTTGCTTGAAATGGTCAAGTGCGCACAGGTTCGTCTTTCTATGGTCATTTATCGCTTGTCAAAATAATTCTGAAGTGCGCAGCGGCCTGCCATCCCTTATACACACAATGTCGATTCGCGAAACATCGAGAATGATCCGACTGATTTCTCCACTTTTCCACGTTTCTTCGAGAATAGTTGAGTTAATAAATTGAAAATTCATGTAGAATATTCAAGACACTTCAATAATGTGTAGTTTGACAACAATAATTTAATTATTTTTATACCATCTTCCTTTCTAAAACTTACATCATGAAAAATTCATTAGGAGCACATAACCCGGCAGAGAAATTAAGGAGGCTTTACTAGCAGTACTTAACAATTCCTCTCGCCCCTCGTTGTATAAAGTAGGCGGATAATGCTCCTGCGTGAAAATGAACGAATTGTCTTTTCACGTGTCACCTTATAAACCTCTCCAACTTACGAGACGTTTTCTGACATTACACGTTCTGAAATGCCTGAGCGGCGTGTAAAATTAATGAATTCCTTCCCCGAGAAGCGGGATATTATGCAAAAGTAAATGAGTGTGTTGTAAAGAGTACAAACTGTTTAGCTTGTCTGAAAGACACTTAGAAGGGAACAGTAATGCTGTAACAAGACTGATTGTCTTGTAAACGTATTTTGCTTTACTACGTCTTCACTAAGCTTACTTGCGAATTATGTGAACTTTTGATAAAAATATCAGACTGCGTAATTTTTGAAATTTGTCAATTTTTGAGGTTGATCAAAATGTATTTGAAAATCATAACTTTAAAAATAAAAATAAAAAATCACACAAAATCGTGATATAGATCTTTCCACTTAAAATATACAATCGAATTAGTATGTGTAAGCCGTGCATAGGAGGTACATTATTTTATTGTGTTGGTGATTATATCCGTATAGTGAAACAAAGCGGGTCGCACGCGTCGTATGCGTATTTATGAGTTTAAATATAGGATATTTTTTAGAGATTATTTTTCAAATTGGAATTTTTTTTAGAGTGACAGTCAATTTGATAGCTGACAGCTGATTTTAGCTCAGTCTGCAAATTGCACAAATTTATTTCGAATATCGTGATATCATTATCATATTTAAGTACTAATGGCATAAAATTATCTTTCTAATAGGTAAAGCCAATACCATGGTTGTCACGATCACCGTTGTTACGATTTTAAAAATCTTTAAACATTAGATTATATGCTGTGAAAAAGAATTTCCCCAAAAACTGTAAATTTTAGTGAATAAACTTAAGTAGTAAAAACAAAGTATATTATAAATTTTATCATTCACTTATTTAATGAGAATAATAATAAATTTGAAGAAAATATCCAAAAATTTATCAAGAAATTTCTATCATTATGTACAATTCATTAACAATATTTTATAAGTGTATTTAATCGTCAAAAAATCGTGGAGTTGGTCTTTCGCATAGAAAGTATGTAATCATAATCTGTGTGAAATTAAGGAAATAAGATTTCATGTAGTCACATCCCTAATATGCTCTGTAGGTCTGACCATTCTTAGGGTGGTGAGGGGGTAGCTCTAATACTTGACCCAGTTAATTAGAATGTAAGTGGCTAGACGGTCTTATCGTCAAATTGCCTCCAAAGTAATAATTATAATGCACTGGCCAAGGGGTCGCAGAATAAGGGTAGTTACATAAACACAATTATAAGAGAATCCCTTACAAGGGGATCATGGTGCGTAGGTTTCCCGTGCTGTTGGAATGTCTATTAAGGTATCTTCCGGACTATTTCTTTATGTTTTGTTCATTGCACATCAAAACATTATAATTTCGTTGTCTGTCCGTCCGTAATTTTGTTCGAATTCATTGGTAAAAAAACGGCCGGAAATGGGGCTTGAACCCCGAGCCACCAAACGCGAACTGATCGATTAACGCACGTGGCTACGGCCGCCTCTCCTTTCACCGCCAAAATATGCTATAAATATATACTAGGGCTTAGCAAAGGCGCGAACCAATGTTCCGTCATTTTTGACGGGTTACTGCTAGTATAAAATATTCAAAGAATTTATGCTAGTAACTTGTTTGTTACTCGAGTGTCATTTGAGTAACTCGTCTAGTTATTATAATTATGTGAAAATAATAGTTATGTGAGTTACCATTAAACATTAACAGTGGAAATGATACAGTCACAAATGTGATGAGATGTGAGCTTGAATTATTCGTATAATATGTACGCAATTTATGAATCGGAAATCCGGATAAGTAGATTATTTACTTACTCTTAGAATTAACTATTTTTTAAATTTATTCATCGTAACTATTCTGGTGGTTCTTGGTCCCCTCGAGAATATTCTTTCATCGATTTCCATTACATGCCTGGATTTCAAATAAATTGTCACTTCACCTTAAGTTTAGCCTTCTTGCTTCCTGATGATCTTTTTTGAGACGCTTATCTAATCATTGCGTTCATCTTATTTTATTGTAATTTGTTATTATGGATCCAAGGTATGTGAATCTCTGTACCTTTTAGATATTTAGGCTTCCACGTGAGAGTATGGATATTTAATAATTATAGGCAAATTGTTAGTTTAAAACCAGTCCCGATTACACGTTAGCAATGTCGTTATACATTAAAACGTTAATATCAGGTACACGTGTTTCGTTTATATTGCGTCTTTATTTTCATTCCATTTTGATAACCAGATCGATATATTAAAAAATTGTGCGGCAATGCAGTGATATGTGTATAACAATGATTAAGTACCACATAAACGTCATACATTTGGTATGTGTGAGGTATGCTTTATGAGAGGGATATCTTAAGGGCTATGATTTATAGATTTGAAATAGCTCGCGGCGGTACCTACGTGAAGAGTTTTCTAAGGGTGAACTACTGAAAAACCAGTGCCGTGGGAATAATATTTCATATACTGATACAACATATCAAGAATATTAATGGATAATTCTATTTTTTTTTAATATCTAATAAAATAGTACTTGTAAATTAATTTTTAAAATAATAATTTGAAAAACTGAGGATTTTTTTGATGACTTGTTTCATAAATCTATAACCCTTATATACATGCAAAAGTACACAATTTTTTCAATATTGTATATGTGAAATCTGAATTAAGGACCGAATTTAACTTCAAATGTATCGCATTTTCTTAAAATGTTTACACCATATGCCAAACATTAAACATATTCTATGTTTAATAGCTTAATTGTTCAATATTAACTTATATTAAACAATTAAGCTATTCAATTCAATATTCACTTACCTTTTGGATATCGCTGTACATAAAAGAATGAATAAAGTAATTATTTATAGAGATTAAATAAAGTAACAAAAGAGAATAAATGAATATAATTATTTTTTAATATTGAATTTGAGACGTATTATTTACCACACGTCTCCGAAATTGAATTATTTTTTTGAAATTTGCGAGTATATTTAATTTTATCTTATTAAATGTTTTAGGGTAATAAAGGATGGGCTTTATAATAGAGAAAAAAAAATTAACCAAGCAGCAACAAAATTAGAAACAACATAACTGATTTTATTTTGTAACTATTGTTATTTATACAAAATCTTAATATTTATTTTGACTTGATACACGAGCGGACATCGATGTACGTATAAGAAAAGTATCAATGAATTCATATTTGTGAACTAATCGGCAAATGTAATATTTTACGAAATAAATTATTTATTGTAATTAGCGAGTACATTAAATCAGATAAAGACAATTAATGCTGGATTTAATGACAAATGACAAAAAAAATTATCTTAAGTTTTCACGGCCGATCAGAGTTTTTTGGTTTGTATTTTCAAGGAGGCATGAATATGATATATATTAATAGAGAATTAAAAACATCGTGGTATCCGGCGCTTCGGAACCAATCTCGTCGCAGATTCCGCAAAGATGATAATTCAGATGATGTTTATATTTAATATTGATGATTCCGCAGACAATATATAAAACAATACATATAACACAAGACAACTCATGACTCCGACACGGTATTGCCACGTAATACATAAACACAGAGATACCCTGCATTCGAAACGGTATTGCTAGCCAGTCCTTAACACAACGCCGACAATGTTTCACTCTGCTTTCGACATGGTATTGCAAGCCAACGCTTAACGATAACATCAACACTCACAACAAATCAGCCCTGATGATGGATCCTGCAGTGGGATCCGAAACGTCGGTCAGAAAGGTCATAAAAACACGGCACATTACCCCAGAAAACAAAAAAATTATCAAAGCAGTAACAAAATCTTGATATAAATTTTGACTTGATACACGAGCTAGGTCTGCTAAACGCGTATGTATACGCTTTATCAGCCAAGCGTCACGAGATCACAGCTAAGAGAACGATTCTTCTATCTCTCCCAATCTTCACCATCCGCTGACCGTCGTATGACTATCCGTGTAAGCGTATATTGTTTATTTTAGAATTAAGTAACATTAATTTTGTATAAAAGTACCACCCGTTTAAGGCTATAACCGTGCGCATAAATCTGCTGAACGAAAACACAATTTTCACATTGTGAATCCGCAAAATGAGGAAAAAGAAGTGTCTTTGGATAGGAGACGTTTTAAAATTTATTTAAAATTTAAAGCATTTCTTTAGTGCCAGGAAAAATCATTTTACATAATGTAAAAATTAAAAATAAAAATTATATAGGTATAAAAAAATATAAAAAGGTATTTTGTGTTAATTATTTTTATATTAATATTTTTGGGTTGCGGAAATTCGCTTTGATATACGAGTGCTTTGGATTACAAACTCATTTTTCAAACAAAATATACTCGCAATCCGCGGTTTAACTGTGTGAGGTATTCGTGTCTTAAACCTAGATCACTAAACATATTTTCAAATTACAGTGTCACTAAATATTAGTCTGACAGGCTAAGGAAATGAAAATTCAATATTTTTAAATTTCATTTCCTTTGTTAAATTCATTGAATTGTTAATGAATTTTTCTATCGGTAGTAAATTACTTATGAATTATTGTTATTATTATATTGAGTATCACGATTAATCGACGCCACTGATGTTATAAGAACAAAGGTGAAATACCTTACTCCGTGAGGACATTTCGGTCCAAGGCACTACGCGACCGTTTAAACTCCCAGTTATTTATGTGTTACCCTGGTAGACCTGACTGTATTTCTCTTCGGCACCATCTAAGTGAAAGGGTGTGTGTATCACAGGGATGGAGAGGAAGCTGCGTGCATGCTCAGAATACCAGTGGAAATCTGAAGGTGCGTGCATAAATAATGCGAAAATCGTACCGTTTCCATGAGTTATGACCTTAATGCATTGTTTATGATAATAGTGTCACCCTTTGCGACATTAAGCATTCGTTTCTTTTTACTTTTATTCTCGAAATTTTACACACTAAGTTTTGCACCGAATCCAATACATTCAATAATTTTTTAGCTGTTTAATGTAAATATTTTATTTATAACATACATTATCCTGATTCTTTTAAATAATCTTTAGAGAAATTTTTAAAATTTAATGTATGTTATGTACAAACTTCGCCTTTTTATAGGAAACACATTTTAAATATAAGACAACATAAACTAGCATGCATGTATTAAAAATGTATGGATGTCTCTTAATTTTCTTTGCAATATTGAAGCGGAAATTTTCACTGAAGGTGATATGCCATTTTTTCAAAAAGCCACTGCCACTTTCTAATTATAATTGATACAATAGAATATGTAACAAAAGGCATTCCTAGCTTTCATGAAAAATAAACATCAAATACGGTTCGAATCCCGGCTATATTGGAATGGCAGGTGAGCGATATGCTGCGTATGAAAAGGTTCCGGTCACTGTTTCTATTCTCGTGGTGCTTTATTATTTCATCGCTCCGCGGTATTGAGTCGCTAGGGAGGCAGAAATAGGAGGATGTCATCGCGTCATTTGCCAATGCGCCTACGGAGGGACCATGCATTGGTAATAAATTCGCTTAGCTTCGTCGGGAACTCGTTTGCATCCGATGCCTCTTCTGCTATCCCGGGTTCTCGGACAGAGGCGTTACCAGGCTCAAAACATTTTATATCGTCCAAAAAAAATTTATAATTTTTTAAAAGTAATAATTAATTATTTATAAACAAGGTTTTATGATATAGAGATTGAATAAAAACTATAAGAAAAAAATAATTATTTATCATACGATACGTACATGATTAACCTTATTACGTCGTTGCAGAATATATTTACAAATAAACAGTCAATCAAACAAATGTCATAAAAATACTTAAAGTATTTCTGTTTTCTAATTATAAATAAAGAAAGTAAAATTATTATTGTCATTTATGAATGATTTTGCATAAATTAATATAGGTATTTTGTTTTAAAAAATCTTTGTAAAATATTAATAAACCCTATACGGAGATCTCTATTGTTGTAGGCCTGCAGTAAAATAAAACAATCTTTGATTTGCAGAATTAGGCAATTGAAACAATCAGCTAATGAGATTGCGCATGTACAGTGGACTGTTCTAGAATGGCTCCATAAATCAAAAGGCAAAACCAATCAAGCGCCTACAGCACTGGGCGTCAGTCTCGTCAGTGTTTGTACAAAGGACCGATACGGACCCCTTCTCGATTCTGCCCCCCTGATAATTCCTTTTTTTTACATTATTGTTATGACCCCTACGTCCATCGCCGTCATCCATCGGGCCGGCGGATATATTTGATTAAAAAATAACGACGCTGGAGCGACGGTGACGAACAAAAAGCAGATCGAAACGAAAAAAAGGAGATTCGAATTTTCTGAGTTTGTTAAAGCCGAACTGCCATTGTTAGTTCCGTGTGGGCAGGTACTCTATTGAAAGATCGGAATATCTCCTCTACCACGTGCATTCCTACATTTAAATCATGTGCCGAAATTCTAAAAAAGTAATAAAATGCATAGGTACGATATAATAAAAAAAAATCCAACAATAATTGTATATAGATTATTAACAGAAAAACAAGCTATAACATAAAAAAATAAATCTCAATTAAACAGAAACATTAAAAATCATTTAATTAAAACCTACACGAGAATAGTAAAATTTACTATTCGCGTGTAAATGTTGTAAGCATAATGTGGTGAAGGTGGAAAGAATAAGCTGGATCGAATGCAAACATAATGGACCCAATGAGACCTACCTCCAAAATGTAATAAAATATTGATGGAAGAAGAGAGAGAAGGAGGCTCAAACAAAAATATATTCACCAAATGGTAACGTGTTAGCGAAATGGTTATGGTTCTCGCCTGGTGATTCAATGATCGGTGGTTTGAGCCATTTTCCAGGACACCAGCTAGTCAGTCCTATTTTCAAGCACAAGCGTTTAGCTTAATTTGAAAAAAGTAAAAATATTGTTTCAACACGCATTCGGTGTTTGCATCCATATTTAAAAAAATAAATAATAATGAGCTTGGCGATTATAGACACCTATAGATATCTCCAGCAGGAGACCCGCGAGTATTGCACTGACAGGGACACAGCTTTTTAATATAAATTGAAATGAAACCTTTTTAATATGAATTAAAGTAAACCGTTTTTTTAACAAACTACTGTGGACTAGTAAGTATTTGCCTATAATTATAAAATTATAAAAATTATTAATATTTATTTTTTGTTTAGAGATCAAACAAACTACTACACAATGACAACTTTACCGTCAATTAACTTTCAACAACATTATTTAACTTTGTTAATCAATGTTGTTATACTACGTACAGTTCTGTTCCTGTTGTTTTGACATAAATACACTTCGTAATTTTTGATGTAATAAAATTTGTCAAATGTCTTAACATTTGTCATAGAATTTATATGCGTACATAAATAAGACCATCCCATCTATTTTGTCTGTGTTGTTTGTGATATCATTAGGGTGTTGTTATCCGGAGAAAAAAGGGATTAATCAGGCTGGAGCATCACTGAAAATCGCGAAAATAATTAGGTATGTAGAAACAATAATTAAAGCTGCCAGAAAAAAGTTAAAAGAGATATCGACGTAAATACCTATTATAATACTACTAAGTAAGCAATAATGATATGAAAATAAGCACATCTACATTTAAATGATAAAATACCTTATATAGATAAAATAAGTTATAATATATAAAATGTGCCGTATGGTAATAAAAATCTACTGCAATGGTAGAATAAATAAAAAAATATATTTATAATTAACATAAAGTTAATTATTTCCGAAATTCTTATTTCTCCAGCTATACAATGTGTACAATTCGATGTACGTTTTTATCGTGTTTTCTCGGCTAAATTTTTCTATGCATTCATGAACAAAGTATTATTTGACATAAATACCGTATTT
>JADDOH010006950.1:0-16038 GCA_016648135.1 Agrypnia vestita | reverse complement strand
TCCTTATACTAATTTCATAAAAAATTCCATGTCAAGTAAATATGAAACTCATTAATAAAAATAAAATATTAAACACTAAAATAATAATAATATTGTATAGTATGCATAATTGTGAAGTTGAAGGTGCAAGAATGAATCATAAAGGTAATACCGATTTTTAAAGACAAATAAAATGTGAAATTAATTGTACGTATAAAAAAAATTGTGATTAATAAGTATTAAAACAAAAAAAAGCGAAAGAAAATTCTTACGTACCGATGTTAAAATTATTTTGACAAGTATTGTTTTCGTATCAGTATTGGTAGTAATAAAAAGTAAAGATTTTTTTTATAAAACAACTATTAATTAAATAACCATCTTGTTCCGGAGCCAATGGATCCCTTCATCGGCCCCGAAACATGTCGATTATTCAATAAATAGTGTTTTTATACAATTTTTTTTTTTATATTTTTTTATAATAATAACGATGTTACAACAAAATTTTGCTATTATTGGAGAAATTTGTTTGTTCTTTCAATTTCGATAATAAAATTTATACGATAATTTTTTTTATATAATTTGCCGCAACAAGGTGGGTTTGTATGTATGCTTACAACATCGTATTTCCTCGCCCGTCATGCAATCTGACAGGCATATTTATTACTTATATCTTCACTAAGTGCACTGACCAATTCCTCTGGCGTGTGGGGGCGGTGTTAAGGGAGCGGGCTGTTGACACAGCCACTTTGCACCCCCGGGCAGCGTCCGTCTGTTTGCATTCAGGATGTATTATTAATTTTCACTTGTGAAAATTCAATTGCGTTTCTCACTCCTTCGGATGCATAGATATACCTGCGCTTCAAAAGGACGAATTGGGTGGTTTTGGAAATATAACATATATTTAAAAAAAAAATAAGTTCGTGCTTCTCTGACACAGGTTTATTTTATCTCATTGATTACAGAAAAGGTAAACGAAGGTATACCTAGTACAGAAGAAAGCGAGAAAATTAATGTGTTTATATAGGTTGTAACAGAGCCAGTAATTTAGTAATAAAATTTTCATTCGTTTCAATACAAGTCAAATAAAATTGTATAAAACTCTCAGAAATTGAAAATGGATTTTTTTGATACTAGAAAATAGAAATAGAGGTGTATTGAAGCGAATTTTTCACAATCGATATAAGTTACTGTAATGATAGTTCAACTTTTTGAAAAAAATAAGTCAGAAATATTTATAAAAAATGCAAACTTTGATATTGCATGTCTCCATAACTATTGATATATTAAGTCATGATTGCTTGAACATTTTTGACTCATTATCATCTACATATATTTTATTTCTATTATTATTTACTTTAAAACGTGTTTTATGTTGGATATATAAAAATCCTTGTAACATTATTCTACTATAAAAGCCCACTAGGCGTTGATTAATAAATAAATGAAATAAATCTAAAATCATAATTCCAGCAAGTTACGGGCGTTACGGACCAACTTATAATGAAATTATTATATTTAGATAGATAGATTAGATAATCACTATACTCATACAACAGAGCCGCTATGTAAAACTGTCAGAGTTAAAAAAGAGCTAGTGGCCAATTGAAGTTATTGTAGTCGCTTAGCAATTGAACAACTATGCGTTTCCATGTCCTATGTAGAATGTAGCATGTATGTAGTATTTATGTAGAAAAATCAAACATCACATAGCAGTGCGTATCATGTAACTTTTTCTTCATTCTATCAATTTTGCAACATGTGTTTTATTATGCCGTTAGCATTTCATGGGTAAAGCATGGGTTTCTTTTATTTTTTTTAACGCTTCAGCAGGCAACGAGGCTCAATTACTGAAGTCTTTAAATCACAGAAATACCCAGGTTTGAGCAAATCAAATAGATTTATTGTAATTTAGTCAAGCCTGACCGGGAATCGAACCCGAAAACCTCGGTGTGAGAAGCCAGTTTTATACTCACAGGGCTACAAGGGCCGCTATTCACGAAGCCTCATGGTTAATCTGGACCACACTGGTGTAATAGAACCACGTTCATACCCTGTTTTATTACAAAATTTTCAGATAAATACTGCGATCTGAAAAAACCTAGAAAAATATTATTACTGATCTGATTTCGACGCGTCACTGCGCATTCGAAATAAAACGAAAAACTTGAGAAGTATCCAATCCGCAGACGGATTAACGTATTTTTCGCGATCCGCATTAGCGAATAATGGAATGATGCGCATTGGATAACCAAATTCCGGCACACGGAATCTGTCTGTAGCAATTATCCCACTTGAGTCCCTGCTTGGGAAACCCGAACCAAAAAGACGCCTCGGAATGCTAATGGATAATGGAAACCATTCGGATTTTTCCCGCCAAGTGATGTCCGTGCATCGGAATTGATTTACGTAAATTTACTCAGCCGCAGCACCTACCTACACCACGTAACTCCAGAATTTGCATTCGGAAAAGCACATTTTTTTGTTAATATCCTAGCGAAAACACCGAAGCGAGCTTTCACGTACGAGATTCAAGCTAAACAATGCTGTTTGCTCAGACTAAAAATCTGAGTAAATAGTAACCAGATGTAGATAATGAACGGATGTATTATTCAATTATTCTTCAGAGGGGAGAGTTGTTATTTTATTTATTTCATTTTTCATAAGAACTTGTGTAAACAGTGAAAATTGTTTTACTATGATACATACTCAAATTATAATATGATATTATAGTAAATATGATTAAACGAATAAACTTAGTTTATCACCACTTAATTTTTGGTAAAAGCCAACCGGTTTCGGAAACAACGCTCCTTCGTCAGGGTATACTTAATACTGATATGATATTATTAGTATTTATTTTATATTTAGAGATGAAGGTACACGTACCTACACCAAGTTACCGGCTGAAATGAAATTAACCACCCAAAAACTATCACAATTTTTAAATCAGCTGAAAGGTTTCTAAATAATAATAATATTTATATTAAATCAAATTAATTTGGTCAATACAAAAAAATGCCATACAGTCAATTAAATGTCTCATATCTCTCAATCTCAATCTCACTCGAGATATTTTAAATCAAGTTAAAAAGGAGTTAAAAATTGAATTTTTTTATTATATAGACGTATTCTAGTGTAACATTAATAATTCAGAAGAATCTCATATACACACATAAACT
Organism: Agrypnia vestita; assembly: GCA_016648135.1. Lineage (NCBI taxonomy): Eukaryota > Metazoa > Arthropoda > Insecta > Trichoptera > Phryganeidae > Agrypnia > Agrypnia vestita. Next base: position 12,880 of record JADDOH010006950.1, on the reverse strand, counting down.
ATAAAGGATATATATTGCCTTGAAAATCGAATTAAAAATATAGATACCTACCTTATTATTAATAGTGACATCTGTATTGGATTATGGGAATGAAAAAGCTTTGGACCGCAGGTGGCGTTAGTAAAAATACAACTCACATACGAAACAAGTTGTGTGAGTTAAACCTATATACATCCAAAATTTTGATAGATGTCTAGTATGGGTGGAAATGATGAACGTTACATTGCGTAAAGTGATCACTAAAGCCGGCCGTACGATAGGTCGTAAGCCCTATGAACACCCAAAAAGTCTTCCAAGCCTACTTTCCCACCTAAAAATTTAGCTTCGTTTCTATGAGACATCTATAATACATCTTGATTAATAACATCGCTTGCAATCTTGGGAATAAAATAAAGTGTTCTTGAAAATTTTAGATATGCTCAAAATATTTTGATTTAGAAAATAACAAAATTGAAAATATAATACAATGTTTGACGGAAATTTCAATTTCATGAAAGTAAGAGTTTGTACTCGCTTAGCTTATCCAAATTAATTTAAATATGAACTTAATAAAAAATATAAACATTTTGTATACATATTACAACTTATTGCCAGTTGGTTATATACTTCCAAACAACCATAAATTTGGTTGAACAATTGAAATATATTTCCGGTATATAGTGACAAAACTGACTCCATGATAACGAAACGAGTAGAAGATGGATGGAGACAAAGAAGAACTAAACTAGGTTTTGGAAAAGGTAAAATTGCCCTAGTCTACTTTTAAAGATGGTTATGTTCTATGTGATACTGAAAGATGAAGTGATATTTGCTCTTTGAATGAGGAGCTGGAGAATTCACTATTATAAAAGGGGATGAATAGTGAAGTACCGACTGTCAGCCAATCGGAGTGGAAGGCCACGATTAGAAAGATGAATTAAGATTTTAGGTACTGCGGTGAGTAAGGATCAAGAAGGACATTTTAAAGTAGAAATAAAACACGGGTACTACAACGTTGTCGGATTGTAGACCAATGGAAAAAGTTGCGGAAAGATGAGATATGATTTTTTGAGATTGGAGATGATACGTAGTTTTGAAGGCGTTCCAGTTGGTTGAGATGCTCTACGTTGATATTAATAATAATAATAACAATATTTTCCAGCGTAACCAGGTTGTAAGTGCAAGACCTGGTCCGCCATATAAATTACGAGTAACATAAAAGTTACAGTGAAGCATAATATACACAGAGAGAACATGTATAAAAAGAAGAGCTAATAAGTAGGTAATAAAAATATGTATCATAAAAATACGATAATGAATACACGTACACATTAATAAGCAGTTTCATAGTTTTAAAATAATAATATTAATAAAATTCTAAAATAATAAGAATATCTAAAATTATTATTATAAAATAATTTATGCATATGGAATGCTTCAAGTCTTGTTATAATAACAATCGTTACGGCTATGGAATCACATATCTGTAGCTATCCTGCATCCGATGCCATTCTTTAAACTAAGGATCCATATCTCCATGACAGCGCCGCTTGCACTAGAGAGTTGGTGCTGCGCTCCAGCCCCCAGCTTAAGACCAGCAACACGATGTCTCAGGAGCGGGACGAATCCATGAACACATTTTGGAAGCCCTGCAATAACGTGCCAGTCTGAACAATATTCTGTAAGAATTATTATACTGAACACGAAGACGATCGTACGTCACTCGCTTGTAATTCGACCAGAGCAGGTATGCATGCTGGTGAAGAATGATTTAAAGAGGATACTCTTCACCTCTCTGCTGCGTCGGTAAAAACGGCGTGAAAGTATATTTGCACGAACGCTTGGCTGCCTCCTGTGTCGTTCGATGTCACCATCGTCCGGTCCAGTTTCATTAAAGGTTTGGCCAAGATATTTTCCTTTTTACTCCCTTTATTTTAACTCGTGGCGTCTGCTTGTCTGCTTGTCGGCTTGTCTGCTTGTCTGCCGAAGAATTTGGATCGATTTTTAACCCTTTTCCCGTGATAAAATCGAGCTGAAACTTTGCAGGCAGACTCGTGGCGACTATAAAAATAATCTGACAAATTTTCGTTTAAAAAAATTTAATAATTATAGTATAATTTTGGATTTTTCGAAATTTTAACGATTTATATATTGTCTAATTTTCGATCCGGACGCGTGGAGTAGGCGCGAAACCTGTTTAAATGAGAAAGGGAGTATAACAAAAAAATGTTTTTATGGTTTAGTTTTTTTTAATACTCGATATCGTTCCATTCAGACACACTAGGGGGATATTATTTGGACCTGGATAATGACTGTGATATTGATAGCGATGTGCAAAAAAGAAAAATTTCCGTCACGAAGCAAGTCAAGTGACAAATGAAACGTAAATAATTCTTTTTTTATCGCATAAATTTTAATATTTAAAAATCACAGTCAAACGACAACAGGAAGAACGGGTTCAGTTTATTTTCCGAGCTGAGCTCGCCACGAAACTTAAATAAACACTGCGCTTTTGTAAATGTGGAAATGAAACGCTTTTAAATGGAAGATAAAACCGAATAGAGGGGGATGTTTTGATACTTTCGAAAATTTGTTTAAAAGGCGCAATGATGATTACCATCAAAATAATAAAATATGGCCGCGAATTCCGTCGGAGCATTTTATTATTAAAGGCAGGGGGCGCGCGAATCGGGAAACTTTAGATGATAAATAAGATACTGCGGGCAGTTAAAACAAATTACGGAATAGTGCGAGTAAACACATTAATAGGGGTCGCCAAGTTTTAGCGTTGCTATTAAAATGGAATAAAATAAATTATTTTATTTTTAAAAACTTTACATTTTATTGTAAATTTACAATGTATTTAAATAACACTGTTCTGAGATATTTAAAACAATACAGATGAACAAATTAGAAAAAAAGCACAGAAAAAATTATTTTCGGCGAAACGTTTCATTGAAAAGTAAATTTTTCATTTTAAAACTTTATATATATATATATATATATATATTATATATACTCTATCTATATATCTATTATTATTAGATTATTGTTGTAAAAAATATTTATTGTATTATTTGTGTGTATCTTCTTATATTATTTGATTAATTACACGAACATGTTTCGGAAAAACCTTTCCATCGTCAGGGTGTTTTATATACGTATGTCAAAATATCAAAATTAATAATGTCTTTCGTTTTCTGTTTTTCTGAATTATTTGAAAAATTATTTTTAAATATTAGGTATTGCTGAAGTTCTTCGTTACTCACAATTATTGGAAAAAAAATATAATTGGGCTAGAAGTTAAATTTAATTGATTATTAATAATATTTTGTTTACTATTACATGCTTTACTAATTTATAATGATTCTAAATTATTCAATTTCAGACCAAAATTATTTATGTGTAAAATAGAAAGTCCTAAGTTTTTATCAAAACCGTGATCATTTTTTAATAATTGATTTGCAAACTCAGAAAAACCATGATTATTCAGACATCTCAAATGCTCTTTAACTCTTACATTGAAATTCCGACCGGTTTTACCAAAATAAAACGCTGTAGGTACAATCTTTACACGACAGTTTAAAAACACCTGAATTGTTAAATTTTGAATTTATGAGGAGTTTCCCTATATTATTATTTGTATAAAATGCAAGTCTATTATTTTTGGTAGATATTTTGAAATTTGATTCGAAAATGTATTAATATATAAAATTCTTCGCCAATAATCGTTATTATTATTTATATTTTTCTATGAATTAAATAATAATTGGTTAGTTATATTTTCTTTGATTTATTTTTAAAATTTTATCAATTAATTCTGTATTGTATCCATTATTAAATGCGATTTGTTTTATTGTATTTAATTCAATTAGAGTGGGATTAGATATTATACTTTGTATAACAGCGTCTGTAAAAGTTGGATTTCTATAAATTTTAAATTCGGTTTTATTATTATTTTTAAAAAGTGTTAGACTTTCTATTTCTAAAGTAAACTTCATGTTATTATAAAATGAATTGATTAGTTGTAAAAATAATGTTAGTTAACGTTCTGATCCTCTCCAAATAAATAGTATATCATCAACATATCTTCTCCATAACAAAATATTTTTTAACAAGGGTGGATCACAATTAAAAATAATATTCTCTAAATTATCTTACGATGTACAATGGAAATGGTTTTTCTGGAACGTGTTGGTGTAATTAATCAAATAATATAAGTAGATTACATATAAATAATACAATCAATATATTTTTTTTTAAATGTCAATCTACAATGTTGCTGAATTAATTGAAAAAAAAAGATAATGGTTGATTACAGTCTGATATTTGATATAGGTGAAACATATTATATTTGTAACAATAAATCTTTTTCGTGCTACCTCTCTAAGATAGCACAACTGCTCGTGTTTAGAGAGAGAGAGAGTTCGTTTACAGTGTAATATAATTAAAGTAATGCAAATAAAACATTGTATAACAAAAATGTTAAAGTACAAATGAAATTTTTTATTGAAGTTAATAGAAGATATCGGCGTTAGTGATTATTTTAAACTGTACAGGAGAGCAAAAGAAAGTTCTGTCAATCTGATTTTATCAATGTTTCTTTTATTATTAAATATTCCATATTTGTTTATTCAAAACACGTATGGAAATTGCTTAACAATAAAATAAATATTGGTAAAATCAAATTGACAACCCATTATTTCGCTCTCCTGTTTAATCACATATTAATAATAGTTCGAAATAATCACAAACGCTCTTTTGGTTTTCTACCCTCGATATGGACTGTAAAAAATATATATTAAATAATAATATATATTATAACAAGGAATAAGAACTGTGGCTCCCTCATCAGACTCAAGAGCTTCTCTTCACTAATGAGGTCTACATGACTACCAAGTATTTAAAAAAAATGTTTAATCTGATATGTTATATATAAGAACTATATTTGCACCATAAATTAAATAAATAAAAATTAAATAAATAAATAATGGAATATTCACTTCACTTTTATAATTGAATTTTACATAATATAAAAGCTTGCCTGCATGACGAACCAGTCTCCCTTAATATATCCCTCTTCCTACTCATACTTTCCGCGATACTACAGTGGGTGAGCTGTTATAGTCCTTTAATTGATCCTGGAGGGCTAGTTCTCCGAGATAAAACCAAGACATCTTTACATCCGCTTATTTGCACTTGTATCCATAAAATTTCTGTTATTTTACTTTAAAATTGTTTAAGAAAGTTCAATGTTTTTAGTGGTGAACTCTTATCTATGACTAGTCTCTTGCATTCTATGCTATTAGCATCATATTTTCTTTATAACTCGATAAGTTCTCAGTGTATTATATGTTGTTTAGTTAAATTTTACAGTAAACATATTGAATAAGTTTTTTATCTGAATGTTTTTATTTTTAAGTGTATACTTTTTTAAATTATTTTTTTTACTCCCTTTATATTAACTCGTGCCGTCTGCTTGCTTGCCGTCAATAAAAACTTTGGATCGATTTTTGACCCTTTTCCCGTGATTCAATCGAGCTGAAACTTGGCGAGTAGACTCGCGGCGACGATCAAGAAGATCTGTCAAATTTTCGTTAAAAAAATTTATAATTATAGTATAATTTCGGATTTTTAGAAATTTTATTGGTTTTTTCATATTGGAATGATTAGAAAAGCTTGATTACGGCGGCCCGATAACGTCGCGGAATATTTTTTAAATTTGAATTACTCCGTCGGTATGCATAATAGGTACTTCACTACGAATGTCGAAAATCTAAATTGACTGACAAATGTTTTTAGAATTTAATCTTCAAAGCATGAAGTGTCTTATCAAAGCTCAAAACATCTGACATTTTTGAAATATATTAAATTACTGTAAGTTTAGTGTTATTTTATATGTTTTAATTCGTCTTTAATTGTTGTTATATTTTACAAAGAAAGGGAGTATAACAAAAACTTGGTTTTTACGGGTTACTTTTTTAAAATCGGTTCGAAGGCGTATTCTAAAATCTGAACGCCATGAAAATGGGTCAGAGTGAAAACGCTTATAACATAAAAAGTATACCACGCAAGTGGATGATAATGGCATCAATTGATTGAGTGTGGTTTGCGCGTTCAGTCAACTTGCATCGTGGCTCGTGAACCGTGACGAAACAAGCATTAAATGATAGCTTAAAGCATATGTATGCGTACGATGCATTTTTGTATTTTCACACACATTTTTATTTTATTTTATGTTTCAGAGGTAAGTTTATAGAACTCCATAATCACATAAATGAAAATAAAAACACACGTTTTTTTAGTTCTACTTCTTTAATTTTCATGAGACGCGTTTCGTCATTTAATGGCATTATCTTCTCTTTGTTATATACCAGGGATATGGATCAAATTATCAACGGGACACAAAAAACAGCCGAGACAGCAATTTGGAATAAAAAAAACCTCAAGAATTAATATGAATAATTCTGTCTCTATCTCATTTATATCTAATTGTACAGCTATCGTCTTTCTTATACGTATATATTAACTTTCATTAGAGTTTGAATTGTTTCTTAGAATCTAAATGTCGAAATAACAAAACCTTTTTAAATGGTTTAAATTTTATATCAGTTCCTTACAATAGTTTTCATATACCTTAATACAAGATGTTTAATGTAAAATATTTAGATTGATAATGCCCTCATATGGCAAAACGCATCTCATAAAAATTATATAATTAGTGCTAAAAAAAAACAGAATGGTTCTAGACTGGTTGTTTCATGCAGAAGCAGCGAAAGACAGGGGAATATGGAAGCACCTCGTCGAGTATTTGGGTCCCTGACCCTACTAGGACAAGGGGATGAAGATGATGATGATGAACTAAAAAAAATATTTTTTGAAACCACGCTTATATTTTTAAAGAACCTTTTGAAAAGTATAAAATAAATTTTCGGGTAAATTTAAAAGGTGGGCGCTTACGAATCTGGTATACATTACAGAATTCTATTGTTGATGGCGGGAAAGTGCGCTTTTATTTTGGAGAGTGAGGTAAAATTTTTTTAACCGAAAATTTATATTAACTTTTAGTAGATACTTTTAAATATAAGAGTGGATTAAAAATTTTTTCATGTAGTTACTTTATTGTCTTAATATTACCCAGCGTACATAATCACTTACGTAGAAAACTAGCGTCATCTTTTGGCGAGCTCATAACGAATTTACCATATAAAACTTTGATTAATTAATTACGATGTATTACTTGATTAACTTGTAAATTTAATAATTTATTAATGTATTGTAATTGTGTATTCTCGTGTGTGCAAAATTTCAGCTCGATCGGACATGAGGAAGCGGGTGAAATATCGATTATAAATTCCGTCCAGACAAACAGGTGAAATAGGGTTACATTATATGTGTGTTAAAAACAAGTGTGAATTTAATTTTTTATGTGTGAAATAAATACCCGTAGGTATTTATAAAATAATAAACATCTCGGGCAAAGCCGGGTGGTAAAGACGCGGGAGTGCTCGCTCGTGTAATGTTTTAGAATATTTTACTGCGGAAAGTTTCGTTTTAAGGAAGTTTGGTCGTACAACCGAGCAGTGGCAAACTTTTCCAGCAATGAGCGTCCCTAAGTGCGCGCCGCCAGAGGCGATAAACGATAATGTTCCTGGAAGAAGAAAAACATGGCTTTTAATTGTCTTTAAGCCGCAGTCATCCCTTCAAATCGTTTAAATTTAAATTTCCACCATAAAAACATTAAGATTTAGGCAAAGCTCGCGTAATCTCTCCTTAAAATCTAAATTGTTTATTTTATATTTTGATTGTCACTGATTGCACTCGGTTAACACGAGTTTGAGCTTTAAAATGAGTCAATACTGCTATATTTTTAAATGTTATTCTGTTATTATTAAAATAGTGCACGTACACCTTAGAAGCTATTCGTACTTTATTACAGAATGACTTCTACAGAATAAATTATGAGTCGAAAATGTTAAAGCAAAAATGACCCAATATCAATAGTTTTGGTGAGAAGCGACCTCAAAGTTTGCATTTTATTCCAATATTTTTGTCTTATGTACTGTAAAACGCTGGACTTTTTATATCGTAATTACTACAATTTTAATTTTATAAAATAATGTTTTTCAGTACACGTCAAATAAAATTAATTAAACCTTGCAGAAATTTTAATCAGTTTTTTTGCACGGTTTTAATCATTTTATTTGATTTGTATAAAAGCAAATGAAATTTAAATATTCAATATACGTAAGTTAATTTAATCTAAGTTCAACATTTTATAGAAAATAAGTCAGAAATGAGTGGAGGAGGACTCTTGAAGAGGCCAAGACCCACGATGGGTTATAGAGACAGTGATGATGAAGTCAGAAATATTGAAAAAAATGCAATCTTTGAAATCACTTTTATCTATAACTATCAATATTATAACATTGTTGCTTGAACATTTCCGATTCACAATTTAAGCAGAAAGCTCCCTGTAAAATATTGTGGACTAGCTCTGTTACACTGCATATAATAATATGAAATGTATAGAATTAAATTCATTTCAACTATCAATGTAACTCTATCAAGGTAACAACCTAATTTATTAATTAATTTAATTAATTTATTCAGATTATTTTTAGAAAATCACAAAAATAAATAAATCATAAAACTTAAAATTAAAATATATTTTTTTACATCCAGGTTAGAGGTAAAAAACTTGTGAATTCAATACTTACATTTAAACGGTTTATATTTTTCACCCAATTTAATGAGCATCGTGTATAATCGTTGTAACGTTTACGCTAAATCCATCAATAATATAATCACCCTTTGTATGAGAAGCCAATACCGTGCCCATCGTCTGTACGGGATTCAAACATATATTTTACATCGTATAGAGAGCATTCTTTTTTATGAAACAATATTATTTTATTGGTTATCCTACTGCGGTAATTCGCTAAAGATCAAGAAACGCCCCAACCATTTCAGGGATATTTCATTAAAGGGTTAAAGTTAAAGCCGTAGCTTTAATGAACACGTGTTGTGGAAACCATCGCTGCTTTCTGGCGCCCTGGTATCACCGGTCTGTAAAGTGCGAGGGCTGGTCGGGAGCTTTCTGCGAGCAATAAAATCTCAAATCACTTCTCGCCCGCCAAACATGATTTTCCACGAGATAAAGTATGTATCTGAAATCTTGGTGCAATATTCTTTCAACGGAATTTCGAAATATTCTTTCGAGAGGAAGTTTTCTAAAATTTCATAGGAAATCTTAGAATTTTGATAGTTTTGCGAGAACAAATTAAATTCTCAAATTTTCACAGAACTTAAGAATTGTTGGAGATTTGGCTTCGAAATCTCAGTCAATAAAAGGGTTTTGGATACGTGATATAACAAATTAATTTTTGGTTTGAAAAGACAATGGTGCATCTTTTCTGAGTAACTGCCAACAAAACAATTATTGGCATCAAGACCGCCAACGTTCTATAATCTGATATGGAATGAGAAGAATATTATCAAAATTTAAAAAAAGAGAAAATCAGCTTAGATTTATAATATATTATTACATGGCTTAATTAAAAAAATCAAACTTAATGTTGGTAAAGAATAAATAAAGAAAAAAAAATAAAGAAAGAAAGAAGAATAAATAAATAATGGTAAAGACTCTTTTGTTCTACCTTATTACCCTGTTTCTGTTCATTCTGGCATTATCTTGTATCCAAGAGTAACGAGCGCGTCCTCTTAGCGATTTTGCTACTCGAAAGAGAACCAAGTCGTTGAGTCGGTAAAGCAGTGAGTGGCCGTAGTGACGGCCATTACGAGAGAAAAATATGGCGAGTTAATACGAAGCGTGACGCTTTAGATACAAACTGACCAGAAGTAGTCAACAAACATCATTAGAAAATTCCGAATGCGTTTGTCTACATTCGAGTCTTTTTCACGCCGTGCGTACTGACGAAAATAATAAATCCGAACAAGTGACCGAAACTCTCATTCCTTTGTGGGTCAATGAGAGTGCTATATCGGTGTCCAGCTCGAGGATATTCAGGTAAGCCAGATCCTTATTCAAATCTTAACTAACCTGTTTCCTATCCTGTCGGTTGCGCCAAACAAATAAATATAAAACCTTTATAATTACAGTCCGCTCAGAGATTCATTTCCCTCCAATTTATTAATAAGCAAATTACCATCAGGCTGTTGCCACTTAAAGATCCGAAAACCCTTCCGGTTAGAAGAAGATTGGCTCCTTCGGTTAGTTCTCACTTCGGAGATGGAAACCAGACGGGCAATCATCTAACGTGAGAAAACACATCTCATACATGACCCCACTGAGAGACAACCTGGGTTCTCACTGCCTCGTAAACTCTAGTACATCAACAGAATAAGGCGCTCCAATAGCGCCCGCGTGATGCATAGGTAGGGCCTTAACGAGTCGGCGATGTGTGAATACGGTGTGGTGCAGACCACCGAGCATGTGGTCAACGAAAGCCCTTTGCACACATTCCCCGGCGGAACAGATGAGGTGGACAGGGTGACTCCTGAAGCCCTATACTAGCTCACAAACATAGATGTTCTCTTCTGATCCCCCATCATACGAAAGAGGAATAATCACGCTGTTTCCGCCACAATCTTCTGTGCTGTCACAATTCTCGCCTAATCCACCCATTTATTCATGAATCTTCACATGTAAGCTCGCCGCTTCTAACAGAATCACCCTTCAAGTTTGTGTTTACTGGGGTATTACGCCGTGTTGTTACGACCTTTCGGGCCGACGTTTCGAATCCCATTGCAGGGTCCATCATCAGGGCTGATGTGTTGTCTTGAATGTTGGTGTTGTGATCATGACTTCGGCACGGTATTGCAAGCCGATACTTAACCACAACACCCAACATTCAAGGGAAAAAACACACTCAGCCCTGTGATGATGACCCTGGCAAATGGGGAATCCGAAACGTCGGCCCGAAAGGTCGTAACAACACGGCATAATACCCCAGTAAACACAAACTTGAAGATTCTGAGTGGCCGTGAAAACCTAAGAACATTCAGAATCACCCTTCAGTATCTGGTTTATCTGATTTTTCGGGGCTGCCTTGTATATCTGGCATCGATAAATCTTGAGTTGTATATCTTTTTTACCATTCTCTTCGCAATCATTCGTTCAACATGACCAACCACCTAAGACATCTTTTTAAAATTATATTCACTACTCTTCTTCTTATGGTGCCATCTCTTATCGGAGGCCGGTGATCATTCTGGCGATTAGGATTTTATTTACCGCCGCACGGAACAACTCATTCGAGTTACACTTATACCAGTCCCTCAAGTTATGTAGCAATGAGATGCAGCGTCTTCTTACGCTTCTTTTTTTTACCACAAAGATAGTATCAGAAAATTGTCTTATTTGCATATTCATCATAAAACATGGATATAACATTATTGTAACTAATCAAAATCATTGGAATATTAAAGCATAATTGAGTCCAAAGTAATACAATCAAAAGCATTAACCGTGAAACGTATGACACAATGGAGGATAAACTTGATAAAGTCTTTGCGCAACAATATTGTACCCCACCATCTTATTCTGAAATACAAACCGCATATTACAAGAGGAGCAGAGGCGTCTCGTACAATCGGCAAAATTTTATCCATTCCTTATACTCTGTATTTTTTGGGTATCCCAAGGGTAATAATCGCTACACAAAAGCACCACGGTTCCAAAAATTTATGTATCTTGACTATTCTTAAGTGATCAATCACCTATTTATGAGGACCCATTTATACATTATGCGAATATAATAAGACAAATTGAAGAATCACTTGGAAACATGTACCAAAAAAAAATTGGATATATATTATAGTCTTCACTGGGCTCGAAACGGGATCTTTCATGAATGATTCGGGTATCGCGACACTGCACAATATGATCAGAATTCTTTTATGTACCTACAGAGTATAAAGGAGCTAGTCCACAATACTTTATAGGTGGATTCCTGACTTAATTAAGAGACGAAAGGCTCAAGCAAACATAACCAAATATCAATAGTTATGGGGATACGCGACATAGTTTTAATTTTTTTGAAATATTTATAACTTATTTTTCTATAGAACCCCCATATTATTTTGTTACAAGGAGAGATCTGATAGAAAGCTCAAACAAATATATAACTAACTAACTAAATGATTAATTATTTAGCGTTTCCTCCGCAGAGGTAGGCAGAGAGGAAAGAACGCCATATTCTTCTATCCTGGCTCACCACTTTTGCTTCGGCTAAATTCATACATTTTGTCATGCATGCTCTACGGTTGTTGATGCTTTTAATAGGGCTATCTTCAAATATTTGGAGTATCTGATTATGCCAGGTCTTTCACAAAAAAATATATTATTCGATTAATTTTGACACCATCGAAAAATGTATATATACTTATTTTTAAACCAACGATGAAGTTTAAAGAAATTCTCTAAATTTAAAATTTATCATGTTTTTTGTCATCAATTTGTCAAAAAAGTCATGAAAATTATCAACGTGTAGGTCACCTTTCTTCAACACTAACAAAAAAATTATTTCTCAATGTATTCGTTTTTTTCTTCATAACAGTTCAAATCGGCATCAATCTTTCGTCAGTACTAATACGTCAACTGTTTGACATTCATCGCTAATTACTCACGTTAAACTATTTTCATAAATTGTGGAACTGTCTCGAGGCCGGGCGCCACTGGCGTTTTCGCTGAGAAAGCTATTTCTGTTAACCTGCATAAAGTCAGAAGGGATTTAATAGGCAATTAAGGGTAAACACTGGAAACGGGCCAACCAACTGTACCTGCTCCAATTACACCAAAATGGTGCAACTTTCCTCCCAAGTGGCTTAGCTCCCTTTTATTACTCAAACCAAGAATTGTGTTGATTTCACTGGTATA
>JADDOH010006948.1:0-57899 GCA_016648135.1 Agrypnia vestita | reverse complement strand
TTTTTTTCTAAAGCTGTCGACACTGATATGCCGAATTTTAATGCAATTTTACCTTTCGATTCAAACCTTTTACAAAGCATTGCCATATTTTTTTTAATTGTAAAAATATTCAAAATCAATTTGAACGGGTATTTAATAAAGCGAAAAATAATTCAAACGCATACAATTGGATGTGTTTAAATTGACTAGTTTGATTTTTTCTAACTGATTAATCTAATAAGTTGTTTTTTAATGTTAAATCATTCCAGGTGTGCTGACGGCCACCTTCTCGGCCGGCCTGTCCAACATGATCGGAGCTTCCAGGGTGCTGGAAGCGCTCGTCAAAGACAATATTTTTGGTGAGTTGAAATTATTATAGTTGATTTTGTACAAGTCAGTGGTTCTGGTGTATCGATCTAAGTTAAAAAGAATAATATATTATATATTAACATAAAGAATAATATATTATAAATTAAGACTGCCCATTATCCCAATTATTAGCGCCTTGACGTGCTCTAGCATAAACATGCATATATTATTAAAACAATGACGGCAATGTCCTCGTAGTGTAAAAGCAAAGGCAACGATCGAGTAGCGATAGGTTCTTTGTATTAACCTACCAGCGGGCGCATTGATTAATTTCCCTTGAGCGGGCGCATGCCGTAAATTTTACGTCATCAAGTTTTCTCCGTGTAAATGTTGCTTTCTTTATATAAATGATAGGGAATTGCTGTAAGGTTATGAAAAATGATAAATGACAGTACTTTAAAAAATATATATTTGAATTAATAAAATAAAAATGAAACAGCACTCTAAATATGTATATTAGGTCCTTACATATGAAATTGGCGTTTTGCCGTACTGACAAATTTGATCTCAAATATCTTCTCTTTGGTTAGGAATTCCAAATCCAAATTTATACAGCTATTTACTCATGTATTTGTGTTTTGAAAATTATAATTCATTTGTTTTTTCCTCAATTGTTTTTTTCTTTGCGTCACTCAGTTTACAAACTGAAAAACTTGAAATATCGCGTTATTTACGAGTACGAGTTCCACCGTGGCACCAGTGCTGCAGAAACGGCTCGAAGGATTAATGATGTGTATGGCGACGGTGCCGCAAAAGAAAACACAGTGCATTTTTGGTTCCAACGTTTTCGTTCTGGAAATTTCGACCTGCAGAACAAGCCCCGTGGACGGCCGGAGACCAAAGTTGATAATGAAGAATTGAAGGCTATTGTGGAAGCGGATCCATCGCAAAACCACATCCGAGATAGCTGCGGGCTGCGGTGTTAGTGATAAAACTGTTTTAATCCACTTGAAGCAAATTGGTAAGGTGAAAAAGCTTGAAAGGTGGGTACCTCACGATTGAGTGAAGCAAATCAACAAACGCGCGTTGACTGCTGCGTTGCATTACTCAACCGGCACAATAATGAAGGGATTTTAAATCGAATCATTACCTGTGATGAAAAGTGGATCCTGTACGATAATCGGAAGCGCTCATCGCAATGGCTGAACCCTGCCGAACCAGCCAAACCATGCCCCAAGCGAAAATTGACTCCAAAAAAGTTACTGTGAGCGTTTGGTGGACTAGTGCTGGTGTCGTTCACTACAGCTTTCTTAAATCTGCCAGACGATTACGGCAGATGTCTATTGTCAGCAACTGCAAACCATGATGGAAATGCTAGCTGCTAAATAACCGAGGCTGGTTAATCGCTCTAGGCCACTGCTGCTTCATGATAACGCTAGACCACACACTGCACAACAGACGGCTACCAAATTAGAGGAGCTTTAATTGGAATGTCTAAGACATCCACCGTACTCTCCGGACTTTGCCCCAACAGATTACCATTTTTTTCGAAATTTGGATAACTTCTTGCAAAGGAAAAAATTCAACTCCGATGGGGCAGTCCAAACCGCCTTCAAAGATTTTATTGATTCCCGTCCGAATGGTTTTTTTAGTAAAGGGATCGATGAACCACCTATGAGATGGCAAAAGTGCATAGATAGCAATGGTACATACTTTGATTAAATAAATATATTATAATAAAAAAAAATCGGCTTTATGTTCCTCCCATACTAAACGCCAATTTCATATGTAAGGACCTAATATATTTCAAAACAAAATATTTTAATGACCTATTAATCAGAATCAATATTTTCTGGTTTATGTCTTCTTAAACACGTCTTAAATAAATAAAAAAATACATTTCGCTATAAAAGAAACGATATAAATGGAAAAGAAATAGAAAAAAGTAGTTTATTTAATATACTTACACTTTAAGGCGCGTGTTGTAAAATTTACCCTCAACAAAAATTTCCAAATATTAATTAATAACATAAACTTCTAAGCACATCCAGTATGCCTATAGTTTAGAGAGACACTGACCCTCGAATAGCTTGGAGCTCGATGCTTGCGACTAAGTGGTAAAAATGGGGGAAGCGATAAGATGCAATTGTCGTAAATTTTACGGACGCGCGCCCGGTGGAAGGTTGATCCGAGAAACACCCCAGTGGGATATTGCCACCTTTGCTATTATACTCCTCGTATATATTAATGCATTTGTCACGAAATTAATGCGCAGGCGGTCTGCTCCGCTGGTGCAAGAACGCCGCCATCTGCGTGCTGGTGTCGTGGCTCGGCGCCCAGCTGGCCCTCATGGGGGGCTCGCTGACGGCCATCGCCAGAGCCAACTGCGCCCTGTTCCTGCTGTCCTACCTGGCCGTCAACCTGGCCTGCCTGGCACTCGAGCTGGCCGGCGCTCCCAACTTTAGGTCGGTACTTACCTTAATTGTAACAGGGTTCGAAAAAATCTGAAATCTAAAGATCAAAAAATCAGATTTTTTTATATATATCCGATGTATATCAAAAATTGGATATACATTCAAACTTTTTTCTCCTTTTTTGCACACGTCGATTGATACAAACTCGAAATAATTAGGAAATTTTTTATTTATTTTGTATATGAATTATCATTTATTAAATAAATTAATTGCATACTGAAAAAAGCTTATACATGCAATTACATATTATGTATAAGTTATAAAAGTTGCTCTTTCTAATGTAGTGTTATGGGTGTATGTTTCTTTATGTGATATAAAAAAAACGGATTAAATGAAACAAATGAAGCTAAAAAATAACCGTAGCACTTTTTAAAATACAACTAGTGCCATCTAGTAACGACCGCAGATATTAAAAAAAACAACATGTAGCGTTCTTTAAATAAAACTAGCGCCATCTATTAACATTTACAGAAAGTTTTCTTGGATATATATCAAAAATAAAAATCGAGCCATAAATATTGTGATATATATCCGCGGATATATATCTTCGAACCCTGAATTGTAATGTTTGTTTCTAAATAAAACAAATGACTGACTCCTAAATAAAACACCAGGGTCAACTCACGAGTTTGTTCACTAATACACAACAATATTATTTGCCAAGGTAATCTCACGCGGCAAAGTGACGTAGCTAAGCGCTCAATCTGTAAAGGCGCTTAGAACAAAACGAACAAAACTGAATCAGTATTATGTATTTTTCACTAGACATTTCTTTATCACACTGATCTCTATCAAACGCCCATAGGTACTCTCTCTCATAAATCATCTTCGAAACATATTGAAAATTTTTGCCTTATTATATGCCTATAAAATATTTATTTAGAAAATCCTTGTTTACAATACTTCATTGATAGTGCAGCTATTTTTGTGGATTAAAGCTACTCAGAATAGTTCATTATATACAGTTAAAAAAAATTACAAAATATGTATATACCCATATGTATTCGGCCATAGCATAGCCTATGTTTATACCCACCGCATGCCACTCCTTCCCATACATACGCGTAAGTTCCATCAATTTCTAAAATATCTAGATTGTTGGGAAATCCTAGTTGGTTCCTCCTGCTTCTACTGTCTCCTGACAATGCGTGATGATTATTGATCAATCACATTTATTTATTATAAAATAATGTTTCTCTTGACAACAGGCCGACGTTCATATGGTTCTCGTGGCACTCGGCTCTGTGCGGGCTGATCGGCGCGCTGGCCATGATGTTCATAGCAGCCTCGGCCCTGGCGGCGCTGGCGCTCATCCTCTGCCTCTGCCTGGTGATAGCGCTCCACCTGGTGTCGCCTGCGGCGGCGGCCGCTCCGTGGGGATCCATATCGCAGGCGCTCATCTTCCATCAGGTGACATATTTTAATTTCACTATTTAACCTTTCCCTTACGGTGCTAAAATAAAAACGCGCGTTCCGGTGCTGTGTAGTCAATATACAATAAAAAATTAGCGATTTTAAATCGGAAAAATAAGAACGTTCATAGCTAACTCCTCAAATTAATTATAATTGAGGTCAAAAATGATAATAATTGAGGTTTATTTGCTGAAAACATGAAAAAACCTTCCGGCAACGCTCTCGGAACGGGCCGCACAACCACTCTGGATGAATGCCCGAGAGCTACTACCGTACCGGGAACTGTGAAACGGCAAAACACAGTGTTCTATTTCTTGCGCTTCCTTATAGCGAAGTAGGCAAGAGTGAGACTCAAATATAGTGTCTGTATTGATTGGTGAATTTATTTCCGATTTTCACAAAATTCCTCTCATATACCCAATAAATTCTGATAATTATCAATATTATTTTTTAATTCAACGTTTAAATGTATTATGGAGGAATTCCTAAAATCTTAACTCGGTATTTATTATATTTATAGAGATATTAAAGGATATTAGAAGCAATGTGTAGTAGTTACGCATCATAGGGAAGAGAGGGATAACTAAACTCGCTACATACTCGTAAAGTTCACATGTATCAATAGTTTCGACATAATCCAAGATTAGGGGCATCATACGGATCCTTCTGAAAGTAAGTATCTTCGGTGTGCTTGAGTGTCTTGATTTCAAAATGACGCTCAAATAAGTATTAACTTGTTGAGGGCTAAAAAAACATAGATAAAACTAAATCACCAAGGCCAAAGATTTTCTGAATTTTTTGAGATTTTTCTTTTTACGAAAAAACCATGAAAACATGTGTATATTAAAAAAAAACACACATTCATATTATTTTATCGTAATTGTCGTAATGCAATGATTTTTTTATCGTTTAAGTAAAAAAATAAAAATAAATTCAATTCCGATACTGTTGCCAGCGCAACATTATACGAAAAATAATAATTTATTTTTATTTGTTTATTAGAGACAACACTACTATTATTATTTGATGCCTACCTAATAATCTTCTTCTGTGTGGTATATTTTGTTGCACGGCACGGCACACGACAGGACATTACACTCATAACGCGTAAATATGATACACTTTCACACACACACATATTTCAAATAAACGCAACAAAATTGCGTGTATCTTTGTTAATAAATCACTGTGAGTATTCAATTGAATCATAAACCAACAAAAACTGACAAATATTGCAAAACATATCGTATATATTTGTGTATACGTGTACAAATAAATCGAAAAAAATAAATTGTATTTCCCGCGCACTTTGTGCGTGACCTTGAATGACGGAATATTTGAATTTCGATTGCGCAACACACGCTCGAGGCGACATCTACATTGTTGATTTAAAATATAATCCGTGATGTTTTTGAGTTGACAATGGAACGACAGGTCACCACGGGATTTCTCTACGGGAAAAAATCACGTTTTTCAAATTCTATACGCGGCCGTCGAGAAATAATTAATTTTGTGCCTGTCGCACATATCCGACGCGGCACTCTGGCCCCTGTCATTGTCTGTCGCACAGGTGCGACGCGGCCCCGCGCTCATTAAAGAAAATATTACACTTTAATTCGTTCGAAAATTGCACCATAAATTGCATTATATGCGTCATTTTAAGATCACGGAAAAAAGATATATGTACTAAAAACAAAACTTAAACCATAAGCATTAAAAAATGTTATGCAGTAATAATTACAAAAGGTGCCTATGTTCAGTATTTATCATATTTCTTCTGTCTATGATTCACGTAAACATTTGTTTTTTTCTATACAATGAAATTGTCTTCATGTAAATCTTGTCTATGTTTTACACTTTATCCACAGATATTGCCTATCAAATGTCAAAATGTAAGGTGCGATTTTCTTTTAAACTTTAATGTGCCATATTTTCTTTAATACTTGTTTGAGCGTCATTTTGAAATCAGAACACTAAACTATACCCAAGATACCTACTTTCAGAAGGATCTGGCCATAATGTTAGATTTAGCCTATATTTGTATCTGAACAAATGTGTTTTATCATGAAGAGGTATTTTGGAATTGAGAGAAGAGAAGAGGAAGAGTCACTATGGTGTGAGCATATAGCGAGAGTGATTAAGAAGGCTAACTCTATTTTGTATTTGGTGAGAAGATCATTCCAACATCTGACGGTTCACAAATATTTATAGGACATATGTGAGGCCTCTCCTCGAATATGCCTCTCAGATCTGGAATCCATATTTTGTTAAAGATATAGTTTTATTGGAAAGCGTTCAGAGACGAGCCACAAAATTTCCCTTGGGTCTTAAAAACCTGGAATATGCGGAAAGGCTGAGAGTATTGAAACTGCCCACTCTTCAGGAGTGACGAGCAAGAGATGACCTCATCGAGACATTCAAGATTCTATCGGGCTACTACAATATTCCTAATATGACAGATATGTTTGCATTAAACACTAATGCGGGCCTTCGAGGACATCACCCGAAGTTGAACAAGTCTCGGTTCTCGTGTAACCCAAGAAAGCATGCATTAAGCAATAGAGTGGTCAATATGTGGAACAGTTTGCCTGAGGGCGTTGTATCTGCAGTCAGTGTCAACCAATTTAAGAATAGGCCGGATATTCAAATAAGAGACAGTGATATGGGTCTATCCGCGGATATATATCGTGATATATATCGCGATACATATCACGATACTTATGGCTCGATTTTTATTTTTGATATATATCCAAGAAAACTTTTTGCAAATGTTAATAGATGGCGCTAGTTGTATTTTAAAAATGCTACAGGTTTTTTTTTTAATATCTGCGGTCGTTATTTTAAAGTTTAATTTGTTTCATATAATCCGTTTTTTATTTCACACAAAGAAACAAACACCCATAACACTACATTAGAAAGAGCAACTTTTATAACTTATATATAATAATTGCATATGTTAGTTTTTTTCAGTATGCAATTCATTTCTTTAATAAATAATAATTCATGTACATAATAAAAAAATTAATTTCCTAATTATTTCGAGTTTGTATCAATCGACGTGTGCAAGAAAGGAGAGAATTAAAGTTTTGATATATATCGAAAAATCCGATTATTTGATTTTTAAAATCGGATTTTTTCGAACCCTGGGGTCTATCAGCTTAAGCTGCCTGCCCATTATCAATAATAATAATAATAAAATGTGTGAATATTGACAGGTCCGCAAGTATCTGCTGCTTCTGGACGCCCGCAAGGAGCACGTCAAGTACTGGCGGCCGCAGGTGCTGCTGCTGGTGGGCAGCGTGCGCTCGGCCCCCGCCCTGGCGCGCTTCTCCAACCAGCTGAAGAAGGGCGGGCTGCTGGTGCTGGGCCACGTGCAGCGCGCCGCGCCGCCCCCGCCGCTGCGCCCCTGGCTGCAGCTCGTGGACCACCTCAAGGTGACGAGCCTTCCTCTTACGGTGCCGTCTCCCATCGGAGGTCATTCCGGCCATTACGATTTTAGTCACCGCCGCATGGAACAACTCAGTCGAGTTACACTTATACCAGTCCCTTGAGTTATGCGGCGTCTTCCTATGCTTCTTTTGCCACTTATTTTTTTTAATATGTCCGAGATAATCCAGCTTTCTTGTCTTGATAGTCCGCATCCATTCTCGGTCTTTTTCCATACGCTGGAGGACTTCATCATTCGTCACTCTATCCACCCGGGAAACTTTCAATATGCGTCTATAGATCCACATCTCAAAAGCCACGACTTTGGGGATTAGTTCTTGGTTAAGTGTCCATGCTTCCATCCCATGTAAGAGAATGGCAAAATATAACGCAGAACATACGCATTCTAAGTTGTAGGCTTAGGTCACGGTTAGAAAATAATGGTAATATTATGTAATTTCTGTCACGTAACAAAAACCTCAACATGAATATCCTGTTGGCATTGAAGCGTTTCGCTGTTTTTTTTTTAGCTGTTTCCGTGTTTTCGTTTCGCTGAACGGAACAAGTGTAGTTCGAGCAAGTGGTAAGGTGTAGTATTATTATTAAATGCTACTCAAATATAATTATTTAAATCAATATTAAAAAATCTAGATTGCTGATTTACTATTTAAAGAATTCGTTGCTGTATGCCATATTAACCCACCCTTTCCAGAGCGGGGGAAGTTCAATCCCCCAAATCATCATCTTTTAAGCCGGCACTACACGACTCGCGAAGTCGGTCGAAGTCCGAAGTAACCCGAAGTCCGAAGTATGTGTACACTGCGAGGAACTCAGTTGCCCGATAGAATAGAACTTTGCACGAACTTCGGGTCACTTCGAGCCTTTTGACTCGGCGCAAAAAACGACAACTTTCAGAAGTCGTCCGAGGCGAGCCTAAGTAGCACGAAATACCCCTCTACACTATCGTATTCGCTTAACTTCGGCCAACTTCACTAGTAGTGTAGAGCCGGCTTTACATTTTTTCATGTGACGTCAGTGTTTCATTTTTTCACACACATCAGCTCTGATGATGGACCCTGTAAAGGGATCCGAAACGTTGGCCAGAAAGGTCGTAAAAACAATGATTTTGTTATTTTTTCAAACTGGCAAAAGTAATGTTGCACATTGCGTGCAGTATCATTTTTGAAGCAATCTATACGTATAAAACTCAATGACTGTCTGTCTGTATATCTGTTCTCCATACAAATCTACACCGTTTGTTCGTTTCGACTCAAATCTTGCATACTTATGCTTTAGGACCTGGCGGGTAACATAGGTGACATTTCCCCGCTACCCCTTTACCCCTTCCCCTCCCCCCTGATATATTCTCAATGCAAATCTGTACCGTTCGACCGATTGGACTCAAAATTTGAAAACTATTTCATTAGGACCCGGCGAGTATCATAGGCGACGTTTCTCCCCTCCACTTTTACCGCTCCCCCCCCAATATATTTTCAATGCAAATCTTATTTGTTAAACAGCAGAAATTTATCAAATCTCATTAGAGGCCTTGCAAAACAATAGAACCTTTGTTTCCAGCTAGTTATAATATACAGCTTTCAAAGACAAAATTTTGATACGAAAGGGTAATTTTCACCATTCATTTTGAACTTTGTGCTACTAACTCTACATAGATTTGTTATCGCCATGTCTTATTCTTGTTTTTATCTAGATCAAAGCTTTTGTGGAGCTCTGCCAGGCGGGCTCTGTGCGGGAAGGAGCGAGGCAGCTGGCGCACCTGAGCGGACTCGGAGCCATGAAACCAAACACCGTCATGCTGGGCTTCCACGACGACTCTCCGCCGGTCGACTTCTTCTCCAGGTGAGCTCTTCTTTACTGTGTGTCTTTACCTTCTAATGCTAGTTTATTTATGAGGGAAGAAGCCTTTGCATTGTACCACCAGCCTTTCCGCCGTGACGTCGCCAAAGTATTGTCACGGGGTCGCGGTGCTGGGAGACGCACTTGAATTTGATTAACTTCTTATTTAATCACCTAAGTCACGGAACACAAACACGATTGGAGCAGTGTCACTCGAGATTATTCCACAAATGCTAGGTATTTTTATATTTGCGTATACTTTTGCAAATTTAAAGTTAACTCTGAATGTTTTCGATTACGGCCATCCAGACGTGGGCGAAACGGAGAAAATGATTGGATATTTTTAGCAAGTGAGAACAGAAAATACAGGGTGTCTCATAGATAGTAGCAAAAACTTTACAGGTGGATTCCCGCCTTGGTAATGAGTCAAAAATGCAATTTCAAAATTTGCATCTTTTAAAAATATTTCTGACTTATTTTTTGTAAAAAGTTGAACTTTGATTACAGTAACTTATACCGATTATGAAAAATTCATTCAACACCCAAAAGGACATTAGTGAACATTACGGCTGAGCAAAAGAAAGTTTTGTCAATGTTTAATATCCATATTTGTTATGGCTGAGGACCCTCAATATGTTTTTCATAAAATTAAAAACTTTTTTCATGATTACAATTTTTGGCAAATATTGTAATCGCATCTCGATTTTTATTTATTTTGTATTTTCTTGAGTTCGCAAGAATCGGTGTCTACTGTAAATAAAATCAATGACGAGTTATTATCGAAGCAATAAAATAATAGTCTGTAATATTCGAAATTAGGAATAAGGACGGTGGAAGAGCTGTTTGGAGCTGCTAGAGATAGGCAGATGTACCCTCAAGTAGGGAACGCAATCCCGAGTCGGGATTGCCCTTTCGGTATCCCTCGAGATTAGAATTTCCAATCCCGCGGGATCCTGAATACTTTTGTGGTTTTTTTTTTTGTTTATAGAGCTGAATAGCAATTAACGACAATGCCTTGCATTTTTATATCAGCAATTTTAATAAAATGCTCATTATTAATCATTGCATTAAAGTTTTTGTAGGCATTTTTCCAAGCATCAATCAGTCAATGTAGTAGAGTAAAAACTACTAACTAGTAATAATTTTTATTACATACCATGTTAGGTTGATAAAATACAGCAAATATTATTCAAAGATATTTTCATCATTTGAATGTGACATGAACATAAGTTTTAAGTACTTACTAAAAGCTCTATAGACATATACAACTAAACATACAAAACATAAAAAATGCTGATCAATCCCAATAATCCCGATAATCCTGTCCGATTTTTCGGTTCGGGTTTGATCTCGTAAAATGCCTCGAAATCTCGCAGGATCGGGATTGCATTCCCTATTCTCAAGAGAGAGTCAACATTGGGGAGATCTGATACCGCACCAGGAAAAGAAGATAATTTCTATAATTAACCATTCATTGATTTATTTACTTTGTTTATTTATTTATTTATTGATAATAACGGACATGGTCCAATAAAATATAATACATAAAAAGAACAATATATAATACATTAGAATAAAAATTACAGCAATTTAAATACAAAAGCAAGGACAAATGAAAATTACTAACAAGATGGAGACAAGGTCTGGACTATCTAATCAGAGATTGTTTAAATCTGGACAGACTTACACCAAAGAAGTCCAGATCCTGTCTTGAGTTTATAAGACGACATAACCGTGACATGGGAGCATGGAATCCATAATTGGTTCTATGATGGCCAAGGAACAACACTTCATTATTTCTGAGTCTACGGGAAGGGATATTGAATTGTATTTGGCCCAGTAACGAAGGCACATCAGTGTGGCCGTTTAATATTTTGAATACGGTGATTAAGTCAGTGTTTTCTCTACGTTTTTGGAGGTTATAAATTTTTAACATTGACTCAATTTCACTGTACGAGTAGTCTCCTCTATCCAAGCCCATCATCCATGCGACTTTTTTCAGGACGGATTCTCCGTTCCACAGCCCGGCGCTGCAGGCCGCGTTCCCGCCGCAGGAGAAGAGCATGGCGGGCCCGGCCGAGTACGTGGCGCTGCTGGCCGACGTGCTAGCCATGGACAAGGGGCTGTGCGTGTGCCGGCACTTTCACCAGCTGGACATGGCGCTGGTGGAGAAGTGAGTCACCGTTCTCGGCATTGTACAGAAAAAACGAGTTCATCGCGCAGAGTGTAAATTTGTACAGAGTTGGACTAAACCCCTTCTTCAGGCGAGGGGACCGGGACACGGCGGGAGTATGTCTTCTGTGAAAAGTTTCGAAACTATACAACTTTGACAGCCGCATTTAATATCGAATGAATGATTGTGTTTTTTATTTATTATACAGGGTTATTTGGAAAACGTTAATAACCTCGCAGGAGTATATTCCTCCCTTGATTACGAGTCGAAAATGTTCATGCTATTATGACCTAATATCAATAGTTAAGGAGATAGGCGACACCAAAGTTTGCATTTTTATTTCCATATTTCTAATTTATTTTTTGTAAAACGTTGGAATATAATTACAGTAACCTATATCAAACATTAAAAATTCATTCCCTTTAATACAAGTCAAATAAAAAAATAAAAACCTTTGATTTCCAATTGAAATTTTCTCAGGGTTTTTATCATTTTATTTAACTTGTATTGAAACGAATGAATTTTTCGTAATCGATAAGAGTTACTGTAATGATAGTCCAACTTTTTACAAAAATTAAGCCAGAAATATTGAAAAAAATGCAAACTTTGATGTCGCATATCTCCATAACTTGAACATTTGAACATTTTCGACTCATAATCAAGTCAGGAATATAGTCCTGCGAAGTTATTAATGTTTTCCAAATACCCTGTATTTCTGACAATTATATCATTTTTGCAATAAAGAATTTCTCGAATATCGCTTTTAATCTTTTTGGGCATTTCTCAAAAAAAACAGTTGAAAAATTCATGAACTCGCATGTAAACAGATTCTGACAGCTGACAATGCACCAAACGAAGTATAATTTTAGTTTTGCCATGAGTAATCAGAAATTATATAAAAGGGACATCATTATTATTAAATCATCTTGTTCAGGGCCTCCAGCATGAAGTACATCGACATTTGGCTGACGGACTTTGTCCGCCCCGGCGCGGGCGACCCCTTCTCCGTGGCCGGGCTGTTCCTGCTGCAGCTGGCCTGCATCCTCGGCACGCAGACCAGCTGGAAGAGGCTCAAGCTGAGGGTGATGCTGACGGACACGCCGCCCAGGCAGGGCAAGTATTTTGTTCCAATGCAGTCAACAACCATTTCCTTAATGACCGCTTACACTATTGCTTGCCCAACGTAAATTGGCGTGCGGAGAATTTAGAACTAAAACCCGCCCCGCCCGCACCCGGCGATAACCCCTCGCCCTGTCATTCAGTTCATTCTTGTCTTTGAGCGTGAGCTATGTCATCTTGATTACCAATATACACTGAATTATTATGTCCAAAACATCCTAAACAGTCCGGGGTGGTGCAAGAACAATTGCCAATGAAGTATTAAAGTTTTGCGAAGCTGAAAAAGCTAGTGGACCGATATTACCGTCTGACAGTTTGACAGATGGAACGGCCGCCATAACTGCTTGGTTTCTTTAGTGCTGCCCGACCAAATTTCTGTTAAAGGCTACGACACCGGTCACAGGACATTCTGTACATTATGTATTGTGTAATAAATTTACACCCTGGCAACTTCTGGTATGCAACAGGGACGCCCTCTCCCGCATGCCAATTTATAGTGGTCGCATTCTAACAGCCGTTATCGTACACCTACCAACACTACGCCCTCTCTGGACCATCAAATCTCCGAGAGGAATGAGAGAATATTTATAACGTTTAAAAATTATCGTGACAAACTTTGTGGAAATTCATTGTAATATATTTTTAAGAAATTAAAGATAACAATGTTGTTTTCTTCTCACTACACTTTAATTAAAAAAGTTTTAATTATAACGTTTTCGACGCTTACTGCGTCATCTTCAGTAATAACTAACTAACTAACCACCACGGCGTTTCTCCGCAGGGGTAGGTAGAGAGGATTGAACGCCACACTCTTCCATCCTGGCACAACACTTTTGCTTCGGTCACATTCACACATCTTCTCATACACGTTCTACGGTTGTTGCGGCTTTTAACAGGGCCATCCTCAAATACCTGTAGTACCTGATCGTGCCTGGTCTTTCGCGGACGCCCTCTATTCCTGTTGCCTTCAGCACTCGCCTCATATATTTTCTTAACCATCCTTTCCTCGTTTATACGTTCCACGTGACCAAACCATCTCAGCACTCCTGTCTTTATTCCATCTACCACATTACAGCCAGCATTGCATTCACTTCTAATTTGTTCATTCCTCACTCTATTGACCGAGGATTTTCCACACAAGCGTCTTAGTGACCGCATTTCCATCGCATTCAGTCTACTTTCATTAATAAACTAAATTTAGTTTAGTTTATTACTCTTCAGTAATAAACTAAACTAAATCTTAAGACCTTAAGACTAATGACTACTTGTCGGGTCTGGTGTGGGAGTGGAGTGGCCTATTTTCATTTTCATGTATATTTTTTTTTTAGAGACACGGAATTCGTGTCAGATCAATATTATTACTATTTTCAAATTAAGCTAAACGCATATGCTATGAAAATAGGACTAACTTGCTTGTCTGGAGTGACCTTTGGATCACGAGGCGAGAGTCCTAACCACAAGACCAACAAGCTACTATATTGCGTATATATTTTTGCCTCACACAATGTACTAAGGAATCCGCGTACTTCCCCAGCAGGGAGCACAGCTACCGAGCGCACGTCCGCACCGGAAGAGAACTCGCCCAGCTGCGGCGAGGGAGAGAGGGAGACGGCGGTGGCCCGCCTGGCGCGCTCCTCGCGGCCCACCCAGGTCCGGCTCGTGGAGCTGCTGAAGCTGCTCAGGATCCAGGCCACACTGTGCCAGGTAGCTAGCCCTCGTATCCGGGATGCAATCGGAATATTTCTGACAATTTAATTCTCTGAGATGGGAATAATTTCTTTCCTATGGAAAATAAAAAAGGTTTCTCATGGCTAGTAGCTAAAACTTTACAGGTGAATTCCTGCCTTGATAATGAGTCGAAAATGTTCAAGCAACCATGACCTAATATCAACAGTTACGGAGATATTCAATATCAAAGTTTGCATTTTTTGTTCAATATTTCGGAATTATTTTTTGCGTTGATAATGATAGTTCAACGTTATAAACGTTGAACTATCATTACAGTAGCTTATATTGACTACGAAAAATTCATTAGTTTCAATAAAAGTTAAATAAAATAATAACAAACCCTGTAAAAATTACAATTGGAAAACATTTATAAAAAAAAAAAAAAATTTTTTTTTATTTAAAAAAAAGTAGAGATGCAAACATGGAATATGTGTCGCATCAATATTCTTACTATTTTCAAACTAAGCTAAACGCTCGTGCCATGAAGATAGGACTAACTTGCTGGTCTGGAGTGAGGTTCGAACCCGCGACCTTTGGATGACGAGACGAGAGTCCTAACCATATGACCAACAAGCTACTCTATTACTACTACTAATTGGAAGCTTTTTATCATTTTATTTAACTTGTATTAAAGGGAAAGAATTTTTCGTATGAGATCTAAGTTATTGTAGTGATAGTCCGTTTTACAAAAAATTAAGTCAGAAATATTGAAAAATAAATGCAAACTTTGATGTCGCATCTCCTTAACTATTGATATTAGGTCATAATAGCTTGAACATTTTCGACTCATAATCACAAAACCAACCTAAACAGACTCCAACGACAGCAAAACAAAATACTAAAAATGGTCTATGATCTGAAATACCGGACACCAACTGAAACTGTATACCGTATAACACAACAATTAAACATCGAAAGCATTACAAAAATCGAAACACTTAAAATCATTCGCAGACTAGCAATTGGCGAAATACAAGATGAAGACATAAAATTACACAAAATACACGAAAACCACCAACACAACACTAGAATGGCTCAAAACTATCACATAACACACGCCAAAACAAAAACAAGACAATCCCGACTAATTTGCAACGGATTAAAACTATACAACGACCTGCCACAACAGACCAAACAACTGACCACTGACAAATTCAAAACAGATGTGACAAAAATGCTAAAACTCGGCCAACTATAAAAAAGTGAGTTTGTATCTAAATTATATTATTATTATTTCTTATATTGAATTATGTAAAAATGTTATCCATAAACCTTTTAGGTTTCCATTAGATTTTAAATAAAAAAATTGTTTCAAAAAAGGCAGGAGTATAGTCCTGCGAGCTTAATGTTTTTGTTTTACAAATAACCCTGTATAGAACTACGATGCAAGGGTCTAAACATTTTTCCCAATTAGGAATTACCAATTTCCGGGGTTTGACTGTATAACATTTTACAGTGGATAATTTGCGAATCCCGTTCTTTCAGGTGGACGAGTGGAGGGACAGGGTGGAGGAGCTGAGGTGGGCGGGGAGCCGCGGCTCTCCGGATGGGAGTCGGTACAATCTGCCCAGCGCGTATGTCAAAGGGTAAACTTTTCATTGGATAAAACATATTCTAATATTCCTTAACCCTGCACTGAATTTTCTACACGCGGGTACTCACACCGGTTGTCTATTTCTATCCGCTCGGAATTTACGGTCTCACTCTGGCTTGTCAAACTGTTCCCTCACGCGCGGTGTCACCAGCTTAGACGACAAGTCAGTAAAGGACGCATTTTGATGAGCAGGCCTTTCTGGCGGTTGCGGAAGAAGATTAAAGTTGCACCACCAAGACACTGGACACTCTTTGCCCGCGGAATCGATAGTCTTCCAAGTAAATCAGCAGTGATTGACATTTGTGGTGGCCGTGTCCCTGAATGATAATTTTTATAAATATGTTTTGCGTTTGTTTAAATTTTTGATTGTGTTATAATGTAATTTTAAAAAAACAGCGGATAATTATGACTCGACCTAATCTTATTAAACATGACATATTTAAAAATATATAATGAAAAAAAGATAATATTTTGATCCGGTATATCTTTGCGCCATTACTTCTGAAAGCCCATAACTGCTACATTGGTTAGAAGCTTTAACTGGACATATGCCGCACGTACGTAACGCAGAATGCGCGCTGTTTGCCGCACAATCTCGCACACGATTGTTGTTTTTAGACACTTTTTAGTGATGTAAAAATCAACAGTACTCGCTAAGAAATTGAAGTTTCTGGTTTCTCAATATACAGACTCCAATAATTATTTATTCAATAATTATGAAAATAAGTATCGAAATTTACTGTGAGAAATTTACGCACATGTTTATCGAATAAAACCATGGAAGCAATAACACTAATTTTATTGTATTTCAATATTTTCGTTCTAAATATATCCAAGAATATAAAATTGCTTATTTTTAACACTTTTTTAACAGACAAATAACACGATCACTTTGTGGTTCGAAGACGATAATTGGAATGATTTTTTGTCCGGTTTACGCAGCCAATGAGGTTACTCGACGAATAGAACCCGTTCATTCATTCAAAAACTTGAGATACAGCCAATAATAAACTTTAAAAACCCATAAACGGAGGTAAAATAGGTCAAATTCGCATGCGTGTCTAGAAAGCGCATATTTCAGCTCCGGCATACAGAGGGTACAAAAATAGAAGCGTAGATCTCCGCTCCGGCATACGACCGGTGGATCTCGCTTAAGCCGGTTCTCTGCACACAATTTTTGTGTCTGTCATCAAAATCCTTTTTATTTCAACTTTTCGATAAGCTTATACAACCATCCCCGAGATATACTTCCTCTATTGTATTAAATTGGTATAAATTATTACTTATGTTCAATTCTATTTGCAGGGTAAACGAAATGATCAAATCAAATTCCAAAGAGACCGCCGTCATCTTCATGTACCTCCCGCCTCCTCCGGAACCGTCGCTCGTCGCCCCCGACGCGGAAATGTTTGCGAGCTCCGCAAACGTCAACATCAAAGACCCGTTTGGACTCCAGAGCGACGAGCACCCGACCGCCGGCAATCTGCGCGACCCATTTGGGCTGCAAAACGAAGAGAGGGGCCAGCGAGAGGGCGTCCGGGCGCAGGGTGACGAGAGGCAGAGGAGCCACGGGGACCTGGAAGACCTGAAGACGATCGAAGCCAGGCTCGTGAAAGAGTGTCCGGACAGAGTGCGATACTTGAATCTGTTGAAGAACTTCACAGAGGATCTGCCGCCCACCGTTTTGGTGCACGGATTGAAGACAGTCACATCCACTCTGCTGTGATTACGATTTTAGAAAGGTTTAATAGAAAAATTTTGACACATTTACTATAGTTCATTTTTTTTTTAATTTAATATATATTTTTTTAACATGTTAAGGACAATTGTATACCTGTTACGGTGAATTTGCATTTCTAGTGAGTCTATATTTTCACTGTTAGAAATATATTTTACCCAGTCAGACAGTGAAAACATGTCAAGCGGTGAATCTGTATGCAGTATCGGTGAAACTATTTTTTTTCTTCTACTGGTTGAGCAACTTTGTAGATTGACATTTTAAAAAAAAATATATTATTTGTTTTAATCTTCTATATTTATTAATTACACCTACATGTTTCGGAAAAATGTTATTAAATTAAAAAACCATGTCTGAATAATCATAGATTCTGAATTTGGAAATCATTTATTAGAAAATGATCACAGTTTTTCTTTATTACTTACTTATTTACTTTATTCTTTATTACTTACTTACTTACTTTATTCTTTATTACACAGGACTTTCTTTATTATTTGTGTAAAAACACATAAATAATTTTGGTCTGAAATTGAATAATTTAGAATGATTAGAAATTAGTAAAGCATGTAAAAGTAAATAGAATATTATTAATAATCAATTAAATTTAACTACTAGTCCAATTCTATAAAATTTTCCTCTTCGAACTTCAGCAATAATATTTAAAAATAATTTTTTAAATAATTTAGAAAACCAAAACAAAAGACATCATTCATTTTGATATTTTGACATATATAAAACACCCCGACGATTGAAAGTTTTTTTCCGAAACGTGTAGGTGTAATTAATGAATATAGATTAAAACAAATAATAAAAAAAAAAATTAAAACATATTTTGTCCACGAATTCACGCATTTCTCAAAGCTCAGGTTAGGTTAATAATATCCGGTATATGATGTTAATATGCACAGAAGAAATTAATAATGCAATAAGAACCTTTTTCATGCATTAACTTAAATCTTAACTTGTTATTCTAAGAGGTCAATCTCACCCAGAAATAGACATGTGTCATGATATGTCAAATTTAATTTTAATGACAGTTCGGAAACCAATATAATTTCGCTAGTAAGATATCAGTTAAAATATTTTTCACTAGTTTGTATTAATTTCTATTGGTGAAAATCTGCTTGGATATGATAAGAATGACCTTGAACATAATTTCACTAAAATTCCAGTGAAATACTAGAAATCCAGATTCACTGTAACATACCTAATTTTATTTTATATTGGCATAATCCAAGATCATGGTCCCATTGTATATACAATGAAATTGAGTATTTCACTATATAATTGAATGTCCTGATTACAAAATCAAAGATAATTAACACTTAAATAATAAGTATTAAATAAGATATTACACTTTAAAGGTTCGAAAATTTTACCATACATTTTGAATGTCAGTCATTACTAAACTTTAAGAACCATGGAAAAGGGTATATAAAAGAAAATGCCCAAACCATAAAGAATATTAAATATTACGCAATATGAATTTTATTTTTCATGTAGCAAAAATAACCGTAATCTGAATTAAACAAACCTAACCTTACCTAACCAAACCTAATAACCATATCAATAAATAACTAAAAAAACTATCAACGAAATACAAAAAGTACCTGTGTTCAATATTCATCATATTTCTTACGTCTATAAATATAAATTTGTCCTTAAACTTATACGTTGTCTATGATTTACACGTTTTTCCCCAGATGTTGCCTATGAAATGTCAAAATATACGGTACATTTTTCAAAACTTTAAAATGTAATATCTTGTTTAATACTTATTATTTAAACATAAATTATCTTTCATTCTGTTATTAACACATTCAATTATACAGTGTAATACTCATTTTTATTATATATGCGATGGGACCATGAACTTGGATTTAGCCTTCATATTTATTATACAGTATAGATATGTACTCTCCGCAACTGCGGTGCAACATTGATATTGCGTTACAAGGAATTGAAGGGTGATTTTTTAAAGTTACGCAAGTCAAAAAATATGCATTAGGTATGACAAATCGACTCCTGGAATGGCATAGATGCCCTTGACGAAATTGTACCAAAATCATATCAGTATTCGTGTTTGAACGTGTTTGATAAAAACTGATAATGATTCAATTTTCACTACTATTTTATAAAGAAAGCATCATTTTCAAATTTACACCGAAAGTTTTGGGTGGAATTTGTAAAAAATAACATTTCTGCATGACGTGCGCCTGGCATAGGACATTTCGAAGAAGGACGCTATTACACAAAACTCGCAGCATTAAAAATACACGGTTTTCTCGACTTGACTATATCTGTGGAACAAATTGGTTGGCGAAATAAATGAAGAATTGACATGAAGAGTTTAGAGTCCTTCAATTTTCCTGTGTATGTTTTTTGTACATATACAAATACCAGGCGCACGTCTACAGTGTGACGTCAATTTCCAACACTCCGCTCGCTCTCACTAGTAGTAGCCAGCGGTCAGCGAGCGTTGTACCATCACGTCGCACGCAGCGAGCGCCGGCCGGTGATATCTCGTGTCGCGCACTTATTTTTAATATTCCATATCTCGGAAAATACTCGATGTATCGAAATAATTTTTTCGCACATATTTTTTATTTATGAATATTGATAGAAAATACGCAGAGCTAAAAATCAAAATTAGTGAACTTTCTTCATTATCGGGATTTTACAGTAAAAAGAATTGTTTTTTTTTTTCACCAATTTTGACTTTAAATTGTATTTTCATTACCATTGTTTATATTTAACCAAAAATATACTATTGTTACTGTTACTGAATTGTAAAAGTAATTAGTTTTGAATATCTAAAATGTATGATTTTACGAGTATGTAAAGATTGGTTGGAAATGCTTAGTTACAAATGGTAAGCAAAGAACGTGATATTATGAGGGTTGATAATGGGAAATTGGTAATTAACCGGTCGTATGCCGCCCGTGCGAAATGCGGAATGTACGCTGTCTGCCGCGCAATTTCGTACATGATTCCTGTTTTTTAAAAACTTTTTTGTGACGGTTATATTCATGTAAAAATCAACAATAATCGCTAAGAAGTTGCGGTTTCTAGTTTCTCAATAAACAGACTTCAATAATTACCTATTCATTAATTATGAATGTATAATTACCTATTCATTAATTATGAATGTAAGTAACGAAATTTACTGCCAGAAATGTACGCACATGTTTATCGAATAAAATCATGGAAGCAATAACACTGAAGATATTGTATTTCAATATTTTCGATCTAAATATATCAAAGAATATAAAAATACTTAATTTTAACCCTTTTTGCTTAAAATAACACTTTTTTTAACAGATAAATAACACAATTACTGCGCGGTTCGAAGGCGACATTTGGAATGATTTTTGTCCATTTTTCGCAGCAAATGAGGTTAGTTTATGAATAGAACTCGTTCATTAATTCAAAAACTTGAGATACAACCAATAATAAGCTTTAATACCACAGGTAAAATTGGTCAAATTCGCATCCATGTCTATAGAGCGCATTTTTCAGCTCCGGCATATAGAGGGTACAAAAATATTCACGTAGATCTACGCTCCATACGACCGGTTAATAGCGTCCGTGAAACAATAATCCATGCAATAACATGCGTGCCGCTTTTCTTGCATTAAATTTATCAAATCGAACATACTTTTCAAAACGTACTCTGAAAGATAAACCAAGGTAGATTTATAATAATTATACAGGTGTCTCAGACCTAGTACACAATGTTTCCATACAATATGAGCCAGAAGATTTTGAACATTGAAAAATATCTATTATTTATGGAGATAAGAAATTTGGGTTAGAATTGAAATTAAGTCTGATTATAAAAATTTATGTGAATTTATAAAGTTATAACTCTTCAAAATTATTCATTGGAATGTCTATTATCTAAGCCAAAAATTCAACTTATTAATAATGATGTCGTTAAAACTATTCTATAAGAATTTCTCAAATCTGCCATATTCTGAAATAAGCAATATTGCTTTTAAGTCTGACAGGTTTGAAATTAATGAATTCAATCAATCAGAAAGCTTTTATACGTAAACAAAAGTTAATTATTCGCAATTACGCGTAATGAGCTTTCTAATTGATTGAATTCATTAATTTCAAACCTGTCAAACTTAAACCTTCAAAATTGGCGGCACTACAATGTTATACAATAACTGTCAAGATACATGCATAGCAGGGGCGTGCAGTGGGAACATCGCAGCATTTCTTTTACGTAAACAATTATTTGGAAAAAAAATTGGAATACAACATATATTTCGTAATATTTCTATCACAATTATTATCAGAGTATTCATATTTTTATATATCATAAAAATCTATAGCAAAAATATTTGATTTCTATTTTTTTTTTCCAAAATATATGTTTACAAAAATGTCATGCTTCAATTTTTCCACTGCAAACACCTGAGTAATATTGCTTATTTCAGAACATGTGCAATGTCTTTTATAATTATACAAATTGTGTATTTTGATATTATTTGTAATTAATTCTTTAGCAATAATTTATATTAATTTTATGGAGAATTGTATTATGTGTGTATTTAAATATTGTGATTTCAAAGTATTCTTATTCATCATTATGATTATCTGAACTGTCTGACAATTTTTAAAAAATATAAATAAAAAATATTTGTTATATTATTGCCCGTGTCCACGGATGACATATTATGAGATTTTCAATCTCAGAGATACTGTTTCTGCTCGCATGATACATTGAGATCCGAGGTAAGGTCAAGTAAGAACTCGATAACCACGTGTATGGAAATAACACACGTAACGTCTCGACTAATTTGAACGAGTAGAATCTAAAACAAAAGAGTTTGTGAAAAATTGGTAGCCAATGTTTCACCAGAACGGGACCAGAGAGTCCCCAAATCTGGACCAGCCGCACGGAGCGAGGAAGAAACGGAAACCACGGGCTTACGGCCTGTTTGGTCTCTCAGTTGGGTGAGTTAGAATCCCTCCTTCTCGTGCCCTATTCATTCGACAGACGTCGGCTCTCTGTCGTGCTGGCTATTGGTTTATTTACTGCGGCCCGGAATAGCTCTACGGTAGCTGGCCAAACCACTGTCTCAGGTTTTCAGCCATGATGTTCTCCTTCTTCCAGGGTCCCGGCTTCTGGCAAACCATATCTCGTACTTCTCTGGATGTCTCATCACTTACTAATTACTTCTTTTTCTTTATTTATCCAAACGATAACATATTCATTGGTAACTGTCCATCCAGCTAATACACTAGAATCTCGTTAATTCGAAATTAAAGGAACCTAAAAAGCATTCCAAATTTGCAGTACCCCAGTTAATTTGAAATATAAGATGCCTAGAAATTCGCCAGAAATCGTAAAACTCATGAAAAAAGCCATCAATTTTGTGTAAAAAATCTGTATTTTTGTATATTTCAAAAAATCATTTCGAAAGCGAAAAATTTACTATCCAAGTACGCAATATTGACATATCTGTTGTTCTCACTCGCGAAAAAAGTGTAAATATTTTTTAAATTTTATTAAATTTAAATAAAAATATCAAATTATATACCTAAAATGTAGTGATTTATGGCGCAAAGGGCAAAAATTATTTCGAATTATCGAGGTTAGTCTACTATGAAATTAACATTTTGGGACTTGTGGCTTTTAAAAATTTTGAATTGTGTCTAATTTGAAATTGGTTTTACAATAGATTGGTAAGCGTCCACACATCCATTCCACTAAATAATCTGTCTCAATCTCTCCTAGCGCCAATTAAAATGAAATAATTGCTGTTAATGCACTCTGTTAGCCCATCTTTTCAGAATAAATAATTTTAGATATTTATAGTTTTGGGTAACATGTCGAGTCTCGCTGTCGGCTCGAACACCCTACGAATCTCAAGTGGATCTCTGAGATTGTCTCCAGACCAAAATCTCAACAAACGGTATCGAGATTTATTTCATCATATCTCGTTCCGTGGACATGGGCCATTAGATTTTTGAAATATGACCGGAAGAGGATCAAACACCCCGTCGGTTTCTACACATAGAAAGTCATGTTCTTGAAAATGATTTTCTTTGCAACTTATACTTCATTTTGACGTTTATACACCACAAAAATGTTCATACAAGATTTATTCGTATCTATGCTGGCCGATTTATAGATCATTTATTGAACTATCTATTATCAATTTATTATGGAACTAGCCGTAACCCGTCAAAACTGACGGACTCGTTGTTTGAACTTCGGCCTTACATTGATTAATTATTAGTTATACATAAAATTATTTGATTAAAAAATAACATTGACCTACTGTGTAAAATTATCCAGTATAGACTGGATGTTTCAGAGCTAGTCCACCATATTTCACCGTTTATACATTTTAAGAATACGAGTAGAAGATATTGTAACACTGAAAAATTTCAGTAGTTATGGAGAAGAGCGACTTCGTATTTGCAACATCTTTTCAATATTTCTGACTTATCTTGTAAACACTGTACACGCTTTTAAGCAACTCGTATATAACTCGTCTATCATTTCATATCCCAAATCGAAACAGCAGACACTCGCCTACTTTTCATCTCCCTCTTTACAAGAACCAACTCCAAACAAAACTCATTAATCTACAGATCCACAAATTCATTCAACAATAATATGGGATAATAATAAAATATGATTAGGATAAAGGAACGGAGGATGGGAGTATATGGGAACATAAATTGAGTGAAGTAGTTTGGGTTGAGTGAAATTAATTTTCGTTTTATGTCCCGAATAGCGTAGTTAGAAATATCAATGTGGTTGTTATTTAAGTTGAATGAATTTGTGGATCTGTAGATGAATCAGTTTTGTTTAGTTTTGTTTGATCTTGCAAAGAGGAAGATGAAGAGTAGGTGACTGTCTGCTGTTAGGATCTGGGATATGGAACGATAGACGTTGAAGGAGATCTGGAGTATCAACTAAGTTGTGTGCGATTTTAAATAACATTACAGAGTCTGTTATATTTCTACGGAATGTTAAAATCTGTATGTTAAAGTATTTTTCAGCATCTTGATTGCTAACGTGAGATCGAAACAAACGAAAGTTTTAAATTCTGCTATTGTGTTCTGTGCAACCTGAATTCCATACCTGGGAAGCGTATTCCAAAATACTACGAACATACAAAATCATGAAACAGAATGTAGATGTCACCGCTGGTAAAGAGACTTCTATTTTTTTTAGTAGAGTATGAAGCAAATATTATTTTCTTATTTATGTAATATGTATAACATTCATCCGAGTAATTAACACATACATTATAATATAAGTTATCTTGAAAACATTTGAACATACTCAAAAATATGTATTATGACATTTTTACTCATAATTTAGGTAGGAATCTACTTACAAAGTATCGTGGACTAGCTCTGTTGCAACTTGTATATAAATTGTCTGATGGTTACGCGATCAATTACTAACAAATAAGCCTAAAATTAATTTGTAAGTCTCATTGTCCGTCCACGCTCTGATACAAAGTGGATTGCACGGTATATAACTAAATATATTTATATTGTAAGATGACATTTTTAATTAGTGTTGTAGATATTTTTAACACAAAATGAAAGTATGTTATAAAATATATGACGAGTCTTCTTAATTCTTCCCCATAATCTTATCCCCATACCTCTCGTCATCAATGGAGTGACACTTCAAGCCACCTCGAGCTTCTAGGTTCTTGGTCATCATCAATAAGCATTCTAAGCGACCAGTCACATTTGGGGCCACATGAGATTAACCACTCTCTCTACGTTGGCTCTACCCAACCGAGTTTCTCCAGGGCCGTGGTTCCCAAAGTTGACAGGACCGCGACCCATCAAAAAAATTACAATTTTTACAATACCTATGGGGCCTGATGAAGTACCTAACGCACTGTTGAAGAACTGCCGAACATTCCTGTCATACCCACAATTTATATTATTTAATGAGTCTTTAAGACTCGGCTACTTTCCAAGCCATTGGAAAAAAAGCTTCATCGTGCCAATTTTAAAAAAGGGAGATAAATCAAATGTTTCTAATTACAGACCGATTTGTATATTGTCTGCAAATCCTAAGCTCTTTGAACCACTCGTCTTGGATGACCTTTCTCCTCACCTCGAGAGCCTCATCGAGCCAAGTCAGCATGGCTTTGTTAGCGGTAGATCGACTCTGACGAATTTAATTTTGTATGAAGATCAGATACTGAAAACCCTTGCTGAGAAATATCAGGTGGACTCCATCTACACTGATTTCAGCAAGGCCTTTGATAAAGTACCTCATGATTTATTACTTTATAAGCTGAAGGCTTTAGGCATTAAGGGAACTCTGCACGATTGGTTTACTAGCTACTTGTGCTCGCGAAGAATGATAGTACGAGTTGGTGATATTAAAATGGATGGATTTATTGCTACTAGTGGCGTACCACAAGGAAGCCACCTGGGACCTATTCTGTTTCTTCTCTTTATTAATGATATAGTAAATTCTTTTAATAGTATTCAATTCTTACTTTTTGCTGACGATTTAAAGCTGTTTAAAAGAATACAATGTGTAGAAGATTGTTTGGTATTGCAGAATAATTTAAATGCACTTATCAACTGGTGTAATGTTAACAAACTTTATTTGAATATTCAAAAATGCCAAGTAATCACCTTAATAAATAAATAAAAAATCCCCTCAATTTTACATATACATTAAATGACATTCCTCTTGAAAGAGTCAAAATTGTGAGAGATCTAGGTGTGATATTTGATGAGAAACTAACATTTATTCCACATATTGACAATATCACTAATAATGCGTTGAAGATGCTAGGATTTATTTTGAGGCTTACAAAAGACTTTAACACTATAAATTCCATTAAATTATTATATACGTCTCTAGTACGAACTCAATTAGAATCTAATTCTCCTGTATGATCTCCACATTATACTGTTCACTCCAATAATATTGAGCGAGTACAAATTTTTGAGAGTTGTTAATTTTTAATTACACATACCAATAATGGACATAAATTACAATTTTTTATTGTCTCTAATTAAACTAAATAGATTATCCGATAGAAGGAAAATTGCTGACCTCGTATTACTGTATAAAATCGTAAATAATTATTACAACAGTTCAGAACTAACGCTGCTAATTTTTTTATCACATCCCTTCCAGGAGCACTAGACAAAGTATATCGTTTCATTGTGACAATGTTAGTGTAAATTATCTCTATAGCTCACCTATTAGAAGGCTCCATAGGTTAGGAAACGAGTATGGCTACCTATCGGATGTTTTTTCAGAAACACTACCCGCCTACATGAAAGCTCTTCTGGACGAATTCGGTCGTTTATAATTGGTTATTGATGTCATGTCTATCTCTTGTTTTTAGATTTTTGAATTTTACATTTCATTTTATTTTACTGTCATTGTTATTGCTTCTTGAGTTTCAGATTTGATTTGTTTACAATTATTTCATTTTGTTGTAATTTTGTTGCTTCTTGAATTTCAGACATAATTATTTTAATTTGTTGTAGTTTTATTGATTGTTGACTTTCATATTTGATTTGGTAACTATTATTTCATTTGATGTAATTTTGTTATACTTTATGTTAAGTAATGTTTTATTTTTCTTTATATATCACTTGATTAATTGTTTTTGATAGAATTATACCTTATCTCCTTTTTTTATTATTACCTATCAATCTAAACATGTTTATATACATTGTTTGTTTAATGGTACGTTGTACCGTGTATTAATTAAAAAATAAATAAATACATATTGTAATTACATATACAAAGGACTGTTCAATTAAGAAAAAAAGAAAAAAGTCCAAATATAATCGAAAATATTAATATGTGATATTTTAATGGGAAGGATGCATTTGTTCCTATTTCTTATCATAACCGCATTAGTGTGGACTTATATTTTAGTCACTTTTAATCGCAGTGAAATTGATACATCCAATTTATTTCTATATTTAGTCTTGACAGAAAATCCCACTTCACATAAGTATGAGGTAGCGAAGGGAGGAGGACTTTCATGGCTTCGTCAGCCAAGCAGGGAGAAGTGTCAGCAACTGAAAGCCAGAATTTTGCTAATTGCTTGCCTTTAAAAGTGATTTTCAGCAACGTATCTTCTGTTAAATCAATAAGCTCTTCACTTGCTTTTCTTGATATTTCAGTTGGTATGTTGTCTTAGTCAATCACACGCAACTCGGCTGCCGATAGAACGATACGACCAGGAAGAGACCTGTTGCGACTGCGACCCACCAAGGGTATATTGATTGATTAATGATGTCCCTGTGACAAAAATCCAGCACCGTGTTCTAAAAATTTAGACACTCGAAATATTCTAAATGAAAATACTGGTCTAAAAAGGAGTTTATTAAATATAAATGATATTTCAGGCGTATTCTACTGTATAATATAATATAATAATTCGGAAGAATCTCATTACGCATATAAAGTATATTGCTAAAAAAATCCAAATCATAGAAAATAGTAGATATCTCATCAGTGACATCTGTGGTCATTTAAGGGGAATGAAAACGCTTTGGATGCCGGTCGCGCTAAAGTTTGTTGCAACGCATATACAGAACAGGGTTATTTGGAAAACATTAATAACCTGAACCTATATTCAGAGTCGAAAATGTTCAAGCAACCATTACCTAATATCAATAGTTATTTATTTATTTATTTATTTATTTAATGTTTATGGAAGACCAACAGCACAAAAAAAAAGCATAGAAAACATTGATACAATATAGATGGCCAATTACAGGTCTCCACATTTAGAAATATGTCAGTAATGATAAATATTTATGAATGACTAAGGCATATTAAAAATTATATAGAAAGAAAGAATAAAAAATTTAAACAAAAGACAATGAAACTTAATTATTACGTGGAAAAAAATTCAGCACTCAAAATTTTTCTTAATCTTGTGTGGCTGCACTCGAACAGATCAATATCCAATAATCTTATCAGTTTATTGAATGCATCGCATACCCTCAAGAAATATGAATTCCGACGATAGTTGGATGAGGTAAAATCAATGTGAAAGACTGGGTTGTGTCTACGAGATCTACAGGGAACATGGAATTTTAGTCTATTTAATAGTTCAGGACAGTCGACGTTGCCTGATACAATTTTTAGTAGGTACATCAAATCACCTATTTCCCGACGTCTGTATAAAGGTAGGATGTGATATTTTTTGCATGAACTGTCATAATCGTCAGAAACGCAATTGAATTTAAAGTTGAGAAAGCGAATAAATTTTTTTTGAATTTGTTCCAAGCGATTTACATAGATCATATACTGGGGGTTCCATACTTGCGTTGCATACTCGAGTTTGCTTCTGACAAAAGTGCAGTAAAGTACTTTCAATGTCTTTACACACTTAAAATCTTTAGACATTCTCATGATGAAACCTAAAGCCCTATAAGCCTTACTTATAATAGAATCGATATGTTCATCGTATAATAATTTTCTATCATTGATCACCCCTAAATCTCTGATTGATGTAGCTGGTATGTAACATCAAAGTTTGCATTTTTTTCAATATTTCTGACTTATTTTTTGTAAAACGTTGGACTATCACTGCAGTAACTTATAACAATAAGTTATGTTTGGTTATTTTAGGTTTGGTGTGTTTAATTTAGATTACAATTATTTTAATTAGATAACATTAAATTGCTTAGATTTCCTAGAAGCATCAATATATATATATATATATATATATATCTATATTATAAATATTATATTATACCAGAAGCCCCTTTGTTTCCCTATCCGCCAAGTTTTCTTCACAACCAGATAATACCACCCCCAGGTGGTTATGGTGGTGGAT
This sequence comes from Agrypnia vestita, assembly GCA_016648135.1. Classification (NCBI taxonomy): domain Eukaryota; kingdom Metazoa; phylum Arthropoda; class Insecta; order Trichoptera; family Phryganeidae; genus Agrypnia; species Agrypnia vestita. The sequence goes on along the minus strand of JADDOH010006948.1, from coordinate 28,258 downwards.
AGCCCTTGGTGTCCCATTGAAAATGTGCGAGTTTGGTGGGGGTGGCTGAGCGTGGGTGGGAGTGGGAGACGAAAATGTGCATTCTAGCACATAGTTTTATTATGGGAAGGCCGAAAATACTTCAGATTGTTCCAGAATGGGCCCGCCGACTGTGTCGGTAAGTCTAGAAGGTTCCGGAAAAACCTGCTCTAGAAAATTCTGGAAGGAGAAGGTTCTGGAAAATTCCCGAAAGTTCTATAAGGATCTAAACTGAGTGGCGGAATGTATCGGTGTGTCTAGAAGGTTCCTGTACACTCGATAAATTTCTTGAAAGTTCTGGAAGGAGTATGTTCTAGAAGGTTCGCGAAAGTACTATGACGATCCAAACAGTGTACTAAAAATCTACGCGTGCGAAGCCGCGCGGGCACGGCTAGTTTATTAATAAATGACTTACAAAACAATTCATTTGAAAAAATAATTCATTCTCTATGCTTCACGTTCATTAATTTTCTCTAGTCTATGGTAAATGATCAAATATTTATTTTCGTTTTATCGTATCGTTTTTAACCTTAAAATAACTGCTTTTAAACTTGCCAGCGCGTAAATTTGACTTCATTTATGTAATCAGGATCCTTTATTTTTAAAATATTTTTAAAAATTTTAAAATCCGAGTTTCTTTAATATTTAATAACTACCCAGGAACAAAGAAATAAAGCATAAAATAAGTACAGAGATTTCAGGCAATGAAAATAATGTACCTACCTAATGCACAGAAAATCACTGAATGAATTGTTATTAAAAATATTACCCTTAAATACATATACCTACCTACAAATTAATCTATCAAGTTGTATAATGAAAACGCGATATTTGCGTTGGGGAATAGCTAAACATAACTAACTGGCTACTAAACTGTACTCGTTCGTGTGTGTTAATGTATGTAATGGGAACATCAGGGACGTATTTAGTATTTAGGGGTTGGCAAACAGCGCGACTGCCCGGGGTGCTCTAGGGGACAAATAGCGCAGCATTCCGCGCGGCATGTCGCATGAACATCTACGTTCATGTTTCGGGGACAATGACGCGGTCATTTGACGTGTACACACCGGGACTCACATATCTTGTCGCGGAAATGTTTGCTGCGGTGTCTATTTACACTTCATTTAGCGAAAACGGGGTTCCGGGTTTTTTTGGGTCGCAATTTCAAATTCACGAGGTTTTACTGCAGTAAATTGAATATTATTAAAAACAAGGTCCTTTTTGCAAATAATTATTGTTTTCCACACGTCGCGGAAATGTCGCCCTATGAGGTTATGATGACAGCTGCGTATCCATTTATGTTATCGAGTTTATCGAAACGTAAGAGGAGGAAAAGGTGGTGGATGCGAAATTATTTAGGTACTGCAAAGAGAAAGAAGGACGGATATTCTATGCGATCTTCGATCGATACAGCTCGATGAGTTCAAGAACAATTTCGTTTCCCCACATTGTCGTCTTGACAGATACAGCGCACGCGTATTCACTTGTAAACATACCACGTGGTACTGACGCTCCGCGTAATGTTGCAGTGAGCTCGGGTACCGTGCGCATGGCAACGTTGCCACGGCACGTAGAAATGCCGCGCTATGTTGTGCGCAACGTCACGTAGACTCTATGCCGCGCGTGCTGTTGAGGGATAATTTGTCCCCTAGTGAATACACGGCTTAAGCATTTAACAGAAAGTAATTTAAATATAATTTTAATATTTGTATTTCATTTATGATTTTTTACAATTAATTTACTAAGTACGGAACTCTCTGAGAATCGCTTAGATTCCACCGTTGTATTTCTGCGACAAACACTTTTCAGACAATGTCGTGATAGGACGGCTGCGAAATTAAAAGTTTAATTTATAATATGTGGGGTATAAAAGGAAAGGCAGCAATATCCTATAAAAATTTTATACAGTCATCGAGGATTACTATGTAATAGATATAGAATAAAGGGACAAATAAAGATACCAACTTTAAGAACCACCATAGCACGACATCATTATACAACTTGGGAGTTAAATGGTACTTGATGATGCGGTTTATAATAAATAAAGGTGCATTGAGATTTGTTCAAGTGCTAGAAACGTTAATTTGCGGGAATTCAAATATCGACGAGATGCTGGAGGTTGGTTGGCAGATGAAGGGAAAAACAGACACGAATATTGCAGCATGAATGTAGACAACAAATAAGACGAAAATCTAACCTTTCATATGCTGGATCTTGGGGATAAGGAATGGAAATGTCTCTTTCTTCGCTGTTCCTGGTCCAACTGCCACAACTCCTTCGTATGCCGAATTGATCACTGAACGACACGGATACGGTTTATTTAAAATATAAATGTTTGTTATGCGGGTTTAAGACGATATTTCTTTTTTAATAGATGCGGTACTTCACACGTAGATACAAACGATGCGGAATTACAAGAAGCTTCTTTTTTCACCAAAAACAATTGAACACAAATTGGCGTGGCGTTTGGAATAATTTGAATTATATTATGCGGTTGAGTTATAAGTAGGTACGACAAATTTCGCTAGGCATATTAAATGAAGGTAGGCGGAGTGGGATTAATTAGAGATAAAAAGGATTATGAGGACAGGATTGGTAGGCCTCCATCTTACTGAAGTCCAGTCAGCCACAACCACCGCCTCTATTCCTCCATATTTATCACTGGCCATACCAGGTACAATACATTGTTGACGCAAAACAAATTTCAAGAAAGGAACATTCAGAAATACGACAGTTTAAGAAAGAAGTCAAATCCTTGATTGATTTCGTTGTGAAAATTCTTGATTTTGGACAACGATGTATTTTCACATTGCCCACGTGTCTCAAACGGTTCTGTATAAATATTTCTGCTTTTATACTTTAATTTGGCTTGTAAATACTCCTCCCATAAGCTCGAGCTTTGGCTCATATTATGGGGAGTATAATGTCTTTAAAATGTTATAACATAGAATCAATTTATTATAAAAAAACATTATTATGTATCTACTGTATAAATAAATATAATAAATAAAAATATATATTTATAATTTATAGAAATGCACTTTGTTTACATCACTTTTTTTATTATTGAAAAAATTCAACATTTTGTTAACCATCTTTTGACTATGGATCATTCTTTTGATATTAATAAGGGTTTACAAATTTTATATAAAAATTATACAGAATCACAGTTTAATAAATTAGAATATATAAAATAGAAATTTTGGAAATAAGAAAGAGTGTTAATAGTAAATTGAATGTTATAAATAATCAGGTCCTTTTTGCAAATAGTTATCTTTTAAATTTATTTTCGTATTAAGTAGGTGCTTTATAGTATTCATTTTCCATATATACTTTTTAATATTTTGATTATCTATACTTCGATTTTTAAATTTAATTTTGTTACCCTGACGAAGAAGTCATTGGCTTTGAAACATGTTGAATTTTTTCAATAATAAAAAAAGTGGTGTAAACAAGATATATTTCTATAAATTATTATTTTTTATTTAAAATATAATGGAAACCTAAAAAGTTTATGGATAACATTTTTATATAATTCAATATAAGAAATTATAATAATATAATTTAGATACAAAGTCATTTTTTTATAGTTGGCCGAGTTTAAGCATTTTTGTCACATCTGTTTTGAATTTGTCAGTGGTCTGTTGTGGCAGGTCGTTGTATAGTTTTAATCCGTTGCAAATTAGTCGGGATTGTCCCGCTTTTATGTGATAGTTTTTCGTGTATTTTATGTAATTTTATGTCTTCGTCTTGTATTTCGCCAATTGCTAGCCTGTGAATGATTTTAAGTGTTTCAATTTTTGTAATGCTTTCGATGTTTAATTGTTGTGTTATACGGTATACAGTTTTAGTTGGTGCCCGGTATTTCAGATCATAGACCATTTTTAGTATTTTGTTTTGCTGTCGTTGGAGTCTGTTTAGGTTAGTTTTGTTTCCGGTTCCCCAGAAGGGTATCAAGTATTCTATTCTACTCTTGACGTATGCCTGGTACATCAGAATTTTTACGGTCTCTGGTGTGATTTCGTGTATTTTGTGGAATAGGCTGGTCAGTTTTGTCAGTGAGTCAATTACTTTGTCTATTTGAAAGGTCCATTTGAGATGTAATATATAATTATTTTTATTTTTTAATTTAAAGGCTATCGACAGGTCAGAATGACCCTAATGGATAGTCATTTAGGACAAGGTGATTAGTACAGTTACAATTTACGATGATACATTAAAATAAAACATTAATACATTATACAATATAAGTATACTACAATAAGTGATTACAAGATGAACGAAGTTCACATTCTCCGCACGACATAATAGGCATGTAGGCTCCCAGGTCAACTAAGTCAGAAAATGTGTACCCGCGCTTTGTGGCTATAAAATTTTTGTTTAGGTTTTTTTCCGAAGAGTCCGTCTTACACGCTCTCAATTATATGTAGATATAATTATAATGTCACCACAAAATAATTTTGCTGTGTTTGAAGGAGAAAAAATTTATATGGTTAAAATCAAAGAATGAAGAAGAAAAAATTTATTTGGTTAAAATCATAGAATGAAGAAGAAAAAATTTATATGGTTAAAATCATAGAAAGAAGAAGAAAAAATGTATATGGTTAAAATCACAGAATGAAGAAGAAAAAATTTATATGGTTAAAATCATAGAATGAAGAAGAAAAAATTTATATGGTTAAAATCATAGAATGAAGAAGAAAAAATTTATATGGTTAAAATCTTAGAATGAAGAAGAAAAAATTTATAAGGTTAAAATCATAGAATGAAGAAGAAAAATTTATAAGTTAAAAATCATAGAATGAAAAAGAAAAAATTTATATGGTTTAAATCAGAGAATGAAAAAGAAAAAAATTATATGGTTAAAATCATAGAATGAAGAAGAAAACATTTATAAGGTTAAAATCATAGAATGAAAAAGAAAAAATTTATATGTTTAAAATCATAGAATGAAGAAGAAAAAATTTATATGGTTAAAATCATAGGATGAAGAAGAAAAAATTTATAAGGTTAATTTCATAGAATGAAGAAGAAAAATTTATATGGTTAAAATTATAGAATGAAGAAGAAAAATTGATATGATTAAAATCATAGATAAAATGTGAAATTCCCCTGTTGGAACATTCGGCCCTGGTCTGTCTCCCCTCCCGGTGGTGTGCGCGGGCCAATTACCCCCGACACTGGCAACACAAACACGCCGGCAGAGCGCGCAGATAATCACCAGGCTGTATCAATACCTACCCTCTTGCTACCGGGGCGGCGGAAGACACTTCGCGACACCCTGTAGGTACTCGCACTCAATTTGGAAAATCGAAAAAATGATATTTACATCATCAAACATAATAAACAAATTTTTACTCCCTTTATATTAACCCGTGGCGTCTGCTTGCTTGCCGGCTTGCCGTCGAAAAAGCTTTGGATCGATTTTTAACCCTTTTCCCGTGATACAATCGAGCTGAAACTTTGCAAGCAGACTCGTGGCGACGATCAAGAAGATCTATCAAATTTTCGTTAAAAAATAATAATAATTAGTAGTAGCTTGTTGGTCTTGTGGTTAGGACACTGGCCTCGTGATCCAAAGATCACGGGTTCGAACCTCACTCCAGACTAGCAAGTTAGTCCTATTTTCATAGCACAAGCGTTTAGCTTAGTTTGAAAATAGTAAGAATATTGATGTGCCACGAATTCCGCGTTCACATCTCTATTTAAAAAAAAATTATAGATATATTTTATTAAAATTATAGATATATTTTGGATTTTTAGAAATTGTAATAGTTTTTTCAAATTGGAATCATTACAAAAGTTTGATTATTAGCATAGCGGCCCGATAACGTCGCGGAATATTTTCTATATTTGAATTACTTCGTCGATATACATAATAAGTACTTCACTACACAAAGCGTGAAGTGTCTTATCAAAGCTCAAAACATCTGACATTTTAGAAATATATTAAAATTCCTGTAAGTTTAGTGTTATGTTATATGTTTTAATTCGTCTTTAATTGTTGTTATATTTTACAAAGAAAGGGAGTATAATAAAAACTTGGTTTTTATGGGTTACTTTTTTTATTAATCATTTATAAAAAACGTACAGAAAAATCAAATTAACGAAAAAATATTTTAACCACTGTAATAGACCTCCATTCTATCCTGGGATAGCGCGTTATATAACTTACCAGACTGCCGTGGCGAAACTGGATAACGCGCCATCCCGGCATTGATGAGAGGTCCGTTGGTTCGAATCCCGGTATTTTATTTTTCTGAATGTCTTTTCTAATTGATTAATAAAAATTTGTTTAATAATACATAGAACTTTGTTCTGAAATTACAACATCACAATAACAATGTGTTTTCTTTATTTAACTGGAGATATTTTATACGAACCGTATGTTTTTCCGAGAAACGATTCTCGACGTTTCGTTGAATGCTTATTCAACGTCATCAGGAAGACAACCTTTACCCGCGGAAATTGAGGTCGGACTGTGCTTTCTTTAATATTAACGTGATGATTTCGTTGTCTGTCTTCTGTTGGTCCCCGTAACTTCGTGTTACGTCCGTAATTTCGTTCGAAGTCACGGCTAGAAAACAAATTAAGCGGCCGGAGATGGGGCTTGAACCCCGGACCACCAAACCCGAACCGGGCCCTTCACGCAAGTTGCTACGGCCGCCTCTCCGTGGAGTGCCAAAAATATGATGTAAATAATAAATATATACTAAGGCTTTGCAAATATGTGAACCAATGTTCCGTCATTTTTGACAGGTTGCAGCTAGTAGGTACGTAAAATGCCACGGCGATCATCCAATTTCTAACAAATGAAATTTTTAAATGACAAAAAATGTAAAACAATTTCGTTTCTTCCTTGCCGTGCTAGTGATATAAGTATTTTTAAATTAAAAAATGTATTTTAATACATAAAAAAAATACTATCACGAAATACTAATAACGAGGAGAATACATAATCGAACGTTTTCCGAACAGTCTGGACGTCTTTGGAAAGATCTAGAATATATACCAGAAAAGATCGAAAAATCGAGTCCTTACAATACATGCGCCGCGGTCGCGTTGACGAGTAGTCTTGTTTTGACAGTTACGAAAATCATAGACAGTTAACATAATACAAAAAATATTTTTTTAAATAAGTTTTTAAAAATGCTCTGGTTTGAGTCTTCTGGGTTATTCTGCCGCGTTTCTGCGACCTTTCCGGCCAATGATTCGGATTCCATTGCAGGGTCCATCATCAGCGCCGATGGCTGACCATATCAGCCCTGGTGATGGACTCCGAAGTGCAATGGAATCCGAAACGTCGGCCAGAAAGGTCGTAGGCACACAGCAGAATATCCCAGAAACCTCAAGCCTTCTAGACACACCGACACATTCCGCCACTCAGTTTAGAACTTTATAGAACTTTCGGGAATTTTATAGAATCTTCTCCTTCCAGAACTTTCTAGATCAGGTTTTTCCGGAACCTTCTAGACTCACCGAAACAGTCAGCGCGCCTATTATGAAACAATCTGAAGCATTTGCGGCCTTCCCGTAACAAAACAATGTACTAGAAAGCACATTTTCGTCACCCACTCTCACCCAGGCACAGCCACTCCACCAAACTCGCATATTTTCGATGTGACACCAAGAGCTATCCACCACCATAACCACCTGTGGGTGGTTGTGGCTAGTTGTGGAGAAAACTTGGGGAGTAGGGAAACACGGATTTCTTTATATATATATATGAATAAAACTGACCTATAAAAACGAAGTTTTTATAATACTCCATTTCTTATTTACTAGTGGAAACTGGTTTGGCGCTTAACCTACGCGTTGGGCTTCAGTCGGGCGACGCTACGGAAGGGAGGAATAAAAAATTTCCAAAAATCCAAAATTATACTATAATCAGGTTGAGTGTCTACCAGACGCGTCGAAAAATTTTCATATAACTAAGTAAGTTGTAAGAAAAAACCATTAAATATTTCTAAAAATCCAAAATTATACCATAATTATTAATTTTTTTAACTAAAATTTGATAGATCTTCTTGATCTTCGCCACAAGTCTGCTTGCCAAGTTTCAGCTCGATTGAATCACGGGAAAAGGGTTAAAAATCGATTCAAAGTTTTTGCGTCAAAGAAACAAACAAACAGACGCCACGAGTTAATAATATAAAGGGAGTAATAAAGAAAAAAAGTAACCCATAAAAACCAAGTTTTTACAATACTCCCTTTCTCATTTTCGGGTTTCGTGTCTACCATATGCGGAATCTCCATACAACTTGTATGAAAAAACCATTAAAAATTTGAAAAATCCAAAATTATACTATAATTATTATTATTTTTTAACAAAAATTTGACAGATCTTCTTGATCGTCGCCACGAGTCTGCTTGCAAAGTTTCAGCTCGATTGGATCACGGGAAAAGGGTTAAAAATCGATCCAAAGTTTTTGCGTCAAAGAAACAAACAGACGCCACGAGTTAATATAAAGAGAGTAATAACATTTGCACTGAATGTCCAGCCTTAAATTAATTGCAATAACGTATGCATTATCTATTGAAGGGATGCTTTAGTACGCACGCAGGTAGGTACTCTGGTGAATCGTGTCAGCGACACCCTTTCCCGAAACCGTGGTCCATCAAATCAGCTCCCCAGGAGAGGACGGGATGCTGGGGGACGCGGAGATCAAGAGCCGACAGAGAGGGGACTTATTCAAATCAGATCGGCGCTCAAAGCAAGTGCGCCGCCGGTAACGATCGTCGTCTGCAGACACGCAGTCCTCACTCTCGAGTCCTCGCGAGTCACTCTAAATGACATTTCCTTTAATTAGGGCGGCTCTTAAGTACGACAAACTAAGCATGGACGCTTACCGAAGAACTGATAAGGCGACTTGAGACATTCGAGATGTGGATCTACAGAAGAAATCTCTAAATAAGCTGGATAACAGGTGTGATAGATCTGAGGAACGTATGTCGCGACGCCAGAAAGAGACTGCATGACAGAGAGAGAGAATGTATAAAAAGGCGCGTGAATGTCGAGTCGCTCTCTTTTACTACCATTGTTAACCAGACCGCATCTTACTGTATAAACGATTGTCTAAACCCTTATTGTTACCAAATAAATACTTACGAGAACGAAGTCTTTACTGGAAGCAACCTCATCCCGAAACAAGAGTATTACAATAATAATAATAATTGGATAAATTATATAGCTCCGTTTTCGCGAATACTCACCTCAAGGTCGCTTTACACAGAAAAATTATTATCTTACAGAACAACTTACTGCTAGAAAAGTAAAAACTTATTTACTATTACTTATTCACTAGGTGGCATACAAGAAATTGCATTAAAATTGAGTACTATTATAGTTGGGAGTGCCTGAAAGAATTAGGTATTTTCGCGGAGTGCCCAATAGGAGTGGAAAACATTAGCTAGCGTTGTTGTGGTCAGATTCTATAGGTTTTTGTAGGATTGTCTAAATAAATGCGTCTTAAGTTGCTTTTTGAACTGTGGTAAACTGTCTGTCTGTCTCAGTTTATTAGGTAGTTTGTTCCGTAACTTTGGTCCAGCCACCGCGAAAGCACGATCACCGAAATTAGTTTTGTGGACGCGATTTACTTCAGCTAACCTATTTGTATTAGATGTTGATGCTGAGCGAAGTGTTAGTTGTCTATTATTTGCTGAGAATGGAATGCAGAAGTCGGTTATGTATTGAGGGGCCATGTTGTGAATAGTCTTAAATGGACAGAGTTACGAATGGAGATGTTGTGGCTCGGTGAATAAAGAAAAATAAGTTATTAAAACAATAAAAATCCGAAAACTTCAATATCTAGGACACGTGATGAGACATTCAGAGAAATACGAGATCTCGCATCTCATAATGCAGGGAAAGATTGCTGGAAGTCGGGGCCCTGGAAGAAGGAGTACTTCATGGCTGAAAAACTTGAGACAGTGGTTTGGCCAGTCTACTGTGGAGCTGTTCCGGGCCGCAGTAAACAAAGTCCGCATAGCCAACACGATAGCCAAGGTCCGGTAAACGGACAGGGCACGAGAAGAAGAAGAAGAATAAATTGATACAGTAGACTTAATGCTTACTGTATTAATTTCTAATCTAATTTCCTCTTACAGTACGGTATTAGAATGCGACCACTATAAATTGGCGTGCGAGCGAGGGCGTTCCTGTCGCGTAACAGAAGTTGTCTGTGTGAAATATCTATATTAATTTATGTTAATTAAACTAATCGTTTTTTCTATGGAAATAGGACTAACTTGCTGGCGTCCTGGGACTCGAACCACCGGCCGCTGGATCACTAAGAGAACATAAGTACTAAAACAACCTATTCCTCTCAATTTATCAATCGTTTTTGAGTCCTATGATGAGAATGTCGTAAATCTATCAAATATCTTCTAGCTGTCGTCGTAAATTCAGAGAGGTTTTGCATCTTACTTATTGATCTGCGATATTTTTATATTTATATATTTTATCGTTTATTATTTTTCATTATTAATTATTAATTAACCGTAAAAAGTGTACTAGGTAAGTGTGTTATATTATAAAGTGCCACCACTATAACTTGGCGTGCGAGGGAGGGCGTCCCTGTCGCGTAAAAGAAATTGCGAGGATGTAAATTTATTACACAATACATAATGTACAGAATTTCTGGTGATTGGTGTCGTAGTCTTTAACAGAAATTTGGTCGGGCAGCACTAAAGAAACCATGCAGTAATGGCGGCCGTCCTACCTGTCAAACTGTCAGACGGTAATATCGGTCCGTTATTTGATTTTTCAGCTTCGCAAAACTTTAATACTTCATTGGCAATTGTTCTTGTACCATCCCGGACTGTTTAGAATGTTTTGGACATAATAATTCAGTGTATATTGGTAATCAAGGTGTCACAGCTCCCGACCAAATACAAAATTGTACTGAATGACAGGGCGAGGGGTTGCAGCCGGGTGCGGGCGGGGCGGGTTTTAGTTCCAAAGTCGCCGCACGCCAAGTTATTGTGGCCATGCTCTCCATCATATTCAAATGTTCATAAAATACTCAAACTTGTACTTTAATGTCACTGTATACAGTGAAACCTGGTTGTGTGGGACCTGAATAAGTGAGAAACCTCTATTATTGAGAATTCCAATGAGGTCCCGACACTTTTTCATCGAATTACCTCTGTAAATGGGACTTTTCGAACCTGGTTAAGTGAGATTTGATTTCTAGGATTTTTTCGATGTTTACCTCTATAATTGTGACTCTAGCTCAATCCCCTGTACAAGTGAGACATTTCATCAGGTCGAGACAGGCTTCGACACGTTGTTTGACACACAAACATTTGAAGACAAGAAGAAATAGAAGAAGATTGTGAAGAGACTTAATTTCAAAGTGCGAGGCAATGGAAGCTTTAGAAACTCTACATAAGTATTTTGAGAGGTCAAGTATTGATGGTTCTAGTATTTTTGATCAAATGTTGCAAAGAGAAACAGGTTTCAGCAACTGGCAATCAAATACAAACAAACATAACCGATTACTTTAAGTCGTAAACTTTACTGTATTGTATTATTATTTTTATAATAAATAAATACCTACACTTAATTCATAGCATTTTTATTAATATTTCCACCTCTATAAGCGGGGACCTCTGTAAATGAGACAACTATAATTTTAAACCTGTCTAATTGGAAAACATAATTATTGATATTAGATCATGGTTGCTTGAACATTTTATATTCATAACATAGGCAGGAATCTATCGGTCAAGTTTCTGCTGCCAGCTCTGGTACACCCTGTATATCATATTCAAACGTTCACAGAATACTCAAACTTGTACTTTAATGTCGCTATAGGACCATTTATTAGGGTCATCAATGACCTGTCGACGGTCTGTATGTTAAAAAATAAAAATAAGAATAGAATAAAATAAATTTAAGAATAAATTAAATACCATGTTTTAAACCACTTTATCGCTATAAATTTGTCAACTAGTTTCGGTTGGACTCATTGTCCTGAAGAAGGTTGAGTCCAACCGAAACTAGTTGACAAATATATAGCGATAAAGTGGTTTAAAACATAGTATTTAATTTATTCTTAAATATCTTATAATGTCAAGCCACAAAGTGTTTTCTTGCTTTGAAAAGTTAATAAAATAAAATCTTACACCTGTCTGCGTTATTACATTATATTATCTTATCTATGGTTATTATCTGTACAGTTTAGTGTTGCCAGCATAATTAACAGCGGGCGCAGTCCACTGCCGGGGGGAGGCCCCCCTGCGCCCCCCGGCAGACGAGCTGGAGGGCCCTGCTGGGTGCTCCACGCAAATGATATTTATGGAAATATAATAACTGTGCTCTGATTATGGAAATGGCTCGCCTTTGATGTCGCTCCTGTCTGGATGCGAGACGCGACCCATTAGCATGCCCCGCGCTCTTCTGAAATAAAACAACGTGCCGCAGAGACAAGGACGCCGTGTATAGACGTACCACTATAACTTGGCTGCGAGGGAGGGCGTCCCTGTCGCGTAACAGAAGCTGTCAGGGTGTAAATTTATTACACAATACATAATGTGCAGAATGGCCGGTGACCGGTGTCGTATTAAATCGACTGCCCCAACGAACGAGGCAGTAACTGAAATAAATCGATTTTTCAGGGGGACACTTTTAAGTTTCGGACCGGATTTCTAATTCTTTTTTGAATCTTCTCAAAATTTTTTTTTGTGTGTGTAGGTAATAATAAGATGATCTTACTAGTAATTGAGATATTTTATTATAATTTACAATCCTACCTACTTCGATATTATTACATGGAAAAAAATGGTTAACTGATTTACTAGTTTTGTAAAATTCATATTTTGATCTGTTAAATATTGCATTTGAGATACTGCTGTCTTTGCTGTAGGTAGGCAATCATGGCTTAACCTAAAAATGGTACTAACTCAAATACCTAAAATATTGCGTTAGTACCATTCATTACCTAATTCGTTGGGGCAGTCGAAATACATAAATTTGGTCGGGCAGCGCTAAAGAAACCATGCAGTAATGGCGGCCGTTCTATCTGTCAAACTTTCAGACGGTAATATCGGTCCATTATTCGCTTTTTCAGCTTCGCAAAACTTTAATACTTCATTGGCAATTGTTCTTGCACCATCCCGGACTGTTTAGGATGTTTTGTACATAATAATTCAGTGTATCAATATAATATTGGTAATCAAGATGTCTCAGCTCCCGAGCAAATACAAAATTGAACTGAATGACAGGGCGAGGTGTTACCGCCGGATGCGGGCGGAGCGGGTTTTACTTCCAAATTCGCCGCACGCCAAGTTACGTTGGGCAAGCAATACATTGAATGAGAGGTATAAAAGAAAGGTAGCAATATTCCACTGAATAAATACAAAAAAATTGTCACTACTCGAGTAGTTTCCTTGAGGAAATTTCTCTGGAATCTTTGAAACCTACGTCTTATTGCATGGGAACATAGATTTCCATGAACTTTAAACAAAAATACATTACTTTCGGTACCAGAACTCCATTATGTACCGCTAGTTTTGCCTCGGTATACATATTTCTATTAGAAATTATTGCATTCAAAGCACCGTTCACCCTATTCCCGGCAGTCACTCTCCTCTCTATACCTTTCTCAACATTCCCTCTTCTATCGAACATACTTTCCAAGTACACAAACTTATCTGCTTGTTCCAAACATTATTATATACCACGTAAAAATTGGCTTTACTCTTAGAAGACTCTTGCATACGAATTTTAAAAAAAATCACAGAAAATTGCTATGTTACGAAAAAGTTCACATTACACAATGAAAAGTGTTTTTCCGTAAAAATTGTAAAATATAATATTTACATAAAAATATAATAGTAACAAACAAAAATATAAAAAAACAGCACGCAAAACTTCCTGTGTGAAAGAACTTTATGTTCATAGACGGAAGGAATGCAAAAAAAGAGAAAGAAAATTACCCAAATATTGCCTGCCCAACATAACTTGGCGTGCGGCAGGATTGGAACTAAAACCCGCCCCGCCCGCACCCGGCGGCAACCCCTCGCCCTGTCATTCAGGACAATTTTGTATTTGCTCGGGAGCTGTGACATCTTGATTACCAATATACACTGAATTATTATGTCCAAAACATCCTTAACAGTCCGAGATGGTGCAAGAACAATTGCCAATGAATTATTAAAGTTTTGCGAAGCTGAAAAAGCAAATAATGGACCGATATTACCGTCTGCCAGTTTGACAGATAGAACGGCCGCCGCGGAGCGCGCTGTTACCCGATCAAATTTATATTGAAGGCTCTGACACTGGTCACCGGACATTCAGTACATTATGTATTGTGTAATAAATTTACACCCTGGCAACTTCTGTTTCGCGACAGGGGCGCCCTCCCTCGCACGCCAAGTTATAGTGGTGGCACTCTATACGGCGTATTGTCTGGCACCAACCCCCAGGTATAGAACGCCTATAGGCGTTTTCAGCACTGGACGTGTTAAACACTCCTATCCGCCGGGCACGGCGTACCTAGGTACATATCACTTCTTTATTCCAATAGAAGCAAAACGAACGCTTCTAAAAATGCTCCAACCAATAGGACAATAACACCCTTTAAATTACAATAAAAATAAATTAATGAAAGCATAACAAATATGCAATTTCAGAAATCTAATTTTACATACAAATTATACAGAATCACAATTTGATAAATTAGAAATTTTGGAAATAAATAAAATGTGTAAATAGTAAATTGAATGTTATAAATAATCAGGTCCTTTTTGAAAATAGTCATCTTTTAAATTTATTTTCATGTCAAGTAGAGGTACTTTATATAACTTTTTAATATTTTGATCTGTACATCGATTTTTAAATTTTATTTTTGTTATCCTTACGAAGAAGCCACTGGCTTCGAAACATGTTGAATTTTTTCAATAAATAAGTGGCGTTTACAAAGTTAATTTATATAAATTATAATTATGTCACCACAAAATAAATTTTCTATATTTGAAGAAGAGGTTTAATTATTTGTTTCTCTCGTTCTCATTTCATTATAAGGTCCACCATTCACTGCCACATACAATAACTACACACTTACACATACATCATCAAATACCTACACTTGACTTATTCTCTCAAAAACATTAATAAGCAGTCGCGCAATACAAATTTCATGATATTAGGTTGGTACCTATGTATAGCACGCAAGAGGTGCACATTTTTGATATTGATAATGATTTCTTATTTAATGAAACAATCGTTACGTTCTGTACCTATGCATGTACTGTGTGCTATCCTTTTTATAAATAAATAAAATATAAATAGTGGACAGTAGCGAAGGGAAAAACTTCATTTCAAAATGAAGACTACAACACACACACGTTCACCAGTTTGAAGACTACAAAGTGTACACTACAATTGTAGTACTACGAAATGAAGTGAAGTAAATGAAGTGAAGTAATGAAGTAATTGTAGTATTAATGAAGTGAAGTAATGAAATGAAGTAATATTAATGAAGTGAAGTAATGAAATGAAGTGAAGTAATGAAATGAAGTATTTTTTCCCAAATAAAAATTTAGCGAGCTAAAAAAAAAAAAAAAAGGTCAACGACAAAAATATTTAAATAAATGACGATATTTTCTCCAAAGTAACAAAAAAAGGTCGCCAGACAGATTTCTTCGTTCGATTCCAAAAAATTTTCAAACCATGGGGGGGGGGTTGTTACAGTTTCCAAAGATTTCTCCGTTTAGCTACATCAACTTCCCAAAAATTTTTTCATAACTCCCAAAATTTTTCAAACCATGGGGCGGGGGGGGTTGTTACAGATTCCAGAAAATTCTTCATATATCTACATCAACTTTCCAAAAATTTCACGTAAAAAATACACTATTTAAAATGTGTTTCTCATACTTTCGATAACTTTGAAGTGTATGTACTTTGTAGTGTTCGCTTTGAAATGAAGTGTACTATTTGAAGTTTATACTTTCAATAACTTTGGTGTTTGTAGTTTGTAGTGTGCACTACACATCAAAATGTGCGAAGTGTGCACTTCAATGTAGTGTAGTACTACATTGTAGTGAGTACAGAGCGGACCCATCACTAGTGGACAGTGCTGCTTTTGCTATTTTAACACATATTTGTATTTCGCTGTGCTGTTCGATCGATCTTTGCTGTGCTGTTCGCTTCATACTAAAGTGACAATTGATGTAGGTACCTAGATTAGATAGACCTTTGCCTTTTACATTTCGATGATATTGCTATCGTGGAATAGAGCTATATTTCCTACTAATTCAACACATTCTAAACTACATTCGAAAAATTTAGATATTGTTATTTTTTGGACATTGCTGCCTTCGCTTCAACACCCCTCAAATAATCCCTCAAACAAGTGGCAGTTCCAGCGGTATCAAACAGGGATGTTATGGATATGATATTTCGGATCTGGATACGGATACGGATTTGGGAATAATATTATACCAGTTTCGGATACGGTTACGGATATGAAATTATTTCGGATTATCCGCTAGTTTCGGATAATTTCGGTTACGGATATTAGAATTTTGAAATTATAAAAGTAAAATACAAATAGCGAGATTTGACTTTTATTTCTAGTCTATATTATATTTTGTTTTTACAATCAGTCAAATAAATAACTATTATTACAGCCACTTTAAGTGAGGTGCCTATGAAGGTATGTACTTAAAAATACAACAACAAAATTATGATAAACAAAAATAATATAAGTAACTTCTATTAATATTATTCAATATTTTTTATAGGAATGCTTGAGTATTACAATTTGCAAAACACAGTAATTTATAATAAATCAGTCTTCATAGGCATTGCTTGAGTATTAAAGATAAAGAGTAAAATCTAAAATTGTAATAAAATCTCGCTACACTTTTACTGTAATCTATGTACCTATATAATAACAAAAACAGTTCTTAATGAATTTTGTAAATAATGAAACCATTACAAAATGTTAATTAATAAACTTTAACCTTAATCGTAGTTTTAATAGTCATTTAGATTTAGACTCCGCCTTTATCCGAAACTTTCATATCGGTTTCGGTTACGGTTACGGATATAGGTATTTTTATTTCGGATATCTGATAGTTTCGGTTACGGTTCCATAACATACCTGGTATCAAAGACACAGTGAGATATATTATAGTACCTACCATGTAAACGTGTTGAGATATTGATCTGTAGATAAACTTAGAGATCTGCTTGAGATTAGTAGAAATGTAGAAATAGACAATTTATTTATTTCTATTTAGGTTGAATATACAAATTTTGTTTGGACTGTGTCTATCTCACTAGAAATATCTGTGTTGAGACAGACATATTTTACGATAGTATGTAGATACAAAACATAGTATGAAGATATATAGTAAAATGATTATTTTTATTTGATGAAGTATTGTATATTTAAAGTAACGTAATAAAAAATATATCATATATGAGGTTATAGTGTGTGTTAGTGTGTTTGGGTAAGTGTGCCAATTTTATCTCTCCCCTTGTTTCGGATTTACTGTTTTATTTTGTATTTTAAGTTGGGGTTGGAAATTGTAGTTAGCCCGGGTTGCTTTAATTCATCAAGCACGCAATTAAGTAATTTGGGTCCAAAATAGTTATAGCTCCCTTGTCCATATGTGGTTTGTAACGTTGGGATTTGTAGATTGAGTTTTTGAGCGTGTGGTACCTAATTATTGTTTGAGTTGGTTTAAACTGTATATTTATGTGTTTGTATGTGTATTTTAGAGTAGATAGTATTCGCATATTTTTTTTTATATCTAATACATCGAATTTGTTGAATATTTCATCTGTCCTTGTTAAAATTGAAGTTTTGGGGATTACTTTTATAGCAATTTTCTGAGTTTTGATAATTTCAGGATTGTCGATCATACCGCGCAACAATAGATAAAAATGCGAAATCAAATACACATTCCTTCTAGTCTCTAGACTAGTGTAGCCAAGCATATCTTGGAGAAACTCGGTTGGGTAGAGCCAAGGATAGTGCCCGTAGGTAGGTACTCTTTCATTTAGAGATATCTGATTTTTAATCAACATTTTCGCTTTTTAATCAACGTTCATAGAAACCCAAGAATCTTTTACCAAAACAGCTATTTTAAAGGTTTTCAACAAAGTACCTTTGGTACGAAGGGCACCTGGTCGCCTAATTTGTACCACTTATAGCCTACTTCGTACTTTGAATAAGACTTTAGTGAAGACATCATAAACTATATATATAGAAAAATATTTAATAGCTTAATAAAATACTTTAAAAAATAAAAATAATTAATATTTCTCATTTGTTTGTAGTATTTTGGAATATGCTTCCCAGGCTACTCATTGCAAAAGAGCAGAATTGAAAGAGTCCAACATAGATTTTTAAAGTACATTGACTTTCGCTCTTTTCGATCTCACGTTAGCAATGAAGATGCTAAAAATATTTTTTAACATACAGATATTAACTTGCCGTAGAAATCCCACTTTAAAATCTATAATTTCATATCCCAAATCATAACAGCGGACAGTCACCTACTTTTCATCTCCCTCTTTGCAAGACCAACTCTAAACAAAACTCATTCATCTACAAATCCATAAATTCATTCAACTTAAATTACAACCACATTGATATTTTTAACTCGACTATTTGGGATATTAAACGAAAATTCATTTAATTACTCCATCGGTATAATAATTTCGAAAATTTACAGAACAATTGGTTCACAGATGACAGCAAAATTGGGTTTTTTGGGAAAAAATCAGACAATAATTTATTTCTTTTAGATTTCTGCTTAGTTTCGAAGAATTCTACATTACTCAAATCTGATTCTGACTAAATCATTTGACGCTGGAAATTCATAAGGAACGATATTGATGATAATTGAGTCTATCAAAATCTTGACATCTCAAAACATGTGACATTTTAGAAATATATGAAATTCCTGTAAGTTTAGTGTTGTGTTATATGTTTTAATTCGTCTTTAATTGTTGTTATATTTTACAAAGAAAGGGTGTGTAGTAAAAACTTGGTTTTTATGGGTTACTTTTTTTCAACTTTCAATCAATATTTGTTGTACTTGCATACTGACTTACCTACCTATTATTATTTCGATAATACCCGACGGAAACGTGTTAACTGCATACCGTTGCGGAAACGCGGCGAGGTATCTCGTAGGACATTGTCAAGATTATCCGCTCAGCCGAAAGATTCTAACGATTATCCTCTCCAATCGAGATCGGGGAGGCTGGGGGACCCCGCGTCTGTCGGCGCAGTAAATCAAAGAGCAGGCCCTCGACATCTCCCGCCCAACAAGGCACTGCACCATCGACAATGATGGGCACGTTTGTTTTTTCTATTTAGCGGGGTGGCCACCACGAGTGGTCGTTAATAAAATATCAAAGATACGGGTAGGAGAGCTGTTCTCTAGATAGATCTAGCGAGGAAAAATTAGATGAGTCGGGAAATAAAATGAGATGAGACTATTTTTACTCCCTTTATATTAACTCGTGGCGTCTGCTTGCTTTCTTGCCGTCAAAATAAACTTTGGATCGATTTTTGACCCTTTGATCCAATCGAGCTGAAACGATCAAGAAGATCTATCAAATTTTCGTTAAAAAAATTAACAATTATACTACATTTCGGATTTTTAGAAATTTTATTGGTTTTTTCAAATTGGAATCATTAGAAAAGTTTGATTAGCAACGGCGGCCCGATAACGTCGCGGAATATTTTCTAAATTTGAATTACTCCGTCGGTATGCATAATAGGTACTTCACTACGAATGTCGAACATCTAAATTGACTGACAAATGTTTTTAGAATTTAATCTTCAAAGCATGAAGTGTCTTACCAAAGCTCAAAACATCTGACATTGAAGAAATATATTAAATTACTGTAAGTTTGGTGTTATGTTATATGTTTTAATTCGTCTTTAATTGTTGTTATATTTTACAAAGAAAGGGAGTATAATAAAAACTTGGTTTTTATGGGTTAATTTTTTGAAAAAGGACAAATGACATCCCACTTATAATTCCGTCGTCTGTCTGTCCATCCGCCTGTCTGTCCCTGTGATGTCGTGGAACGTCCGCAATTTTTTTATAGTAGGTATTTTTTTTTCGAAAATTTTTCTTGCGAATTTTTTTGTAAAAGTACCGTCATTTTTGACGGGTTACAGCTGGTAATTAAACATTTGAAAAATTTGGCAAGAAACGACGACGTTAGTCAACTTGGTTCAACGTTTTTGTGCAAAAAACAAAACTGCTGATGCAAAGATTAGATAAAAAACTAACCCATAAAACCAAGTTTTTATTTTACTCCCTTTCTTTGTAAATTAAGTTTACCATCATGTAATTAAATAATTGATTGACTGAAAATGAAACATGCGAGACATCTATGTCAAAAACCTCTAAAAATATCTCTCTATTATTTGATTTCTTCCCAAAAAACCGAAGTGTGCTGTCATCTGTGAACCAATTGTCATAAATTTTCGAAATTCGTAGTGAAGTACCTATTATACCTATTGACGGAGTAATTCAAATTTTAAATATACCGTGACGTTATCAGGCCGCCGTTGGTAGTAATCAAACTTTTGTAATGATTCCAATTTGAAAAAACCATTAAAATTTCTAAAAATCCAAAATTATACTACAATTATTAATTTTTTTAACGAAAATTTGATAGATCTTCTTGATCGTCGCCACGAGTCTGCTTGCAAAGTTTCAGCTCGACTGGATCACGGGAAATGGGTCAAAAACGATCCAAAGTTTTTTCGACGGCAAGCAAGCAAGCAGACGCCACGAGTTAATATAAAGGGAGTAAAAATAACAAAGGCTTCAAGAGATATTTCACAGACGAACATAATTTCCAAATGTTGTTATGGCTCTCCTGAAAACATGCATTTTTTTACTCATTCGGTTGTTTGGAAGACTGCCTCAAATATCTATCAATTAGGTACCTAATACCTAGAAAATAAATAATTAACATATTATATTCTGTCAGATAAATATTTAAATTTAATTTTTTTACCAAATATAGGTAGTTATATTTAAATAAAATTTATGGTTCTTCGATCCGAATTATTACGTACGTATTCGTACGACTACTTACGTACGTATTGGAGCGCGCACATTGATTGCGTCTTGCGTTGTCACCATCAGTTACTTTGCGCATTTCTCAATGACGTTTGTGCCAAATGAATAATCTATATCTTCTGGAAAACTCTATTACGGCAGACTTAAATAATGAAAAATTTCATGACTATCTATCTAATAGATTCACAAATGCTGGGGAGAATCCAAGTGCAACGAGAGCTCATAACATGGGAGAAATATTTAAAAAAAAATTTGTTCGAAGTACATAATTATACCTCACCTTCATTAAACCAAATTATTTAACTTACAGGTATTTTTTAGTTCTTTAGAAATCTGTATCCTATCTAAAAATAATAGAGAATCCTCCGCCATGATCCGCGCTGATGGTCACGTAGTTGAATCACTTTGGTCCCACAAACATTTGTGGTCATGTGTCAAATTGACAAAATTTTCATTATCCGTCGTACGAAATCGCAAAAATTTCCGAACAAATCCGGATCCCAAAGTCGCATCTATACGTGCGCATACACATATCGGATATCTTCAGTGTTACATTAGAGTGCTACCGTACTCATCTCAATAAATACTTCTTAGAGAAATAAGGCAGTCCATTTTAGTTTCTAACTCTGTTGCTACACAATTTCATAAATTGTAATTAATTCACATTTGTTAACTTTTTCATACTATTGAATATATGTTACTTCTTCTTAATACTTTTGTTATTTTTTATTTACTATGTAATTATTATTTATTTTTTTATCTCTGTTATTTCATGCTTACTTTTGAAATTATTATGTTATTTTATATTAACTCTGTATTCTACACATTTTATCTTTATTATCTTATACTTACGTTTACTTACTCTCATTTTATATTATAAGGTAATTAGTATAACATCAAATTACTGTAATAGGTTTTGTAACCGTTGAAATAAATAAACAAATAAATACACGCACTACTAAATCGTGCGCAGTGTGCGATGTTCAATACTACTTGGAAGGTCAGGAATGTACTTGCGTATTCGTACGTATACGTACTACTCAATTTCGTACGAAAACGCATCCAGTGTGCGGCCGGCGTGATGCTAGTTTTAAATAAGCGAGATAAAGTGTTCACGGTCCAAAAAACCCAAATACCGATCCCGCACCCCTCCGCGGGGACTCTGCCCGTCTCCCTCGCGCGCCGCGGGCCCCGCCCCTCCCCCCATTGGCGGAAAACCTGGAGGGCGTGGTCCGGAACGAAACGCGACGATTCGGGGAATTGGCGTATTTTTTTGTCGGAACATCTTTTTCCGGACGCCCGCGCCGCGCTCGCGTGCAGGTGCGGTTGTTGCTTTTTCTGGAGCGATTTCATTTTTGTATTTTTATTGCGGAGCAGACAGAGCGCATAGGATTAAAAGTCACCAAAAGTAAAGCAAAAAAAATAATTTGAGGATGCTTTTGGGGCCGTTCAAGTATTACGTAAGCAGCAAAGGGGTCTTAGTTTTACTTACAGATGTTCCTATAACATCTTTCCTCTCGCTTTCCTGCAATCTGAGGCAGTAATTTCGTGAAAATAGACTGAAATGCGTAACAGAAATTCACACCCGCGCGATTTCATTTGAACAATGAGCGCGATGGAAAGAGGTCGTCTATACTAATATTATAAAGACGAAAGATTTGATCGTGTGTTTGAATTGAATAGGCTCTAAAACTACTGGAACGATTTGAAAATTTCTTTCACATTCAGAATCCTACATTATCCCTGATGAACATAGGCTATAGAATATTTTCAAAAATGTTAGGGATCCGTATGAAAACTTCGATAATGTAACCCAACGTGTGAAAAAATTACGAAAAAAAAACTTATATCGCGTACGCTGCGGAAATTATTGCCAATAGAGCAAAGTAATGTACTACAGTTTTATAGAGGACATTAATAGCTACAAAAAAGTCTGCGATACCATATATCTAAGTATTACAGTTATGTTACTATAACTTATGTTAACATTAGATAGAAACATTGTTTTTTAGAGAACAGCGGACCCTTTGTTTTCCCTCACAAACTTATTTTTTACTTAATCCTTAACCCGTGCAACGCCGGGTACGACCAGCTAGTCGTTTATAAACAAATCAATGTCCAGCAAGTGCCATCACAGCGAAGGCGCACACTTCCAACGCTTCTGATTTTGTATATATCATGCTCGTCTGGTGTCAAGCGTGTAAATGTTTTTTGATATATTTTGACATATATCTTCGAAACTATCCAATAAATACTTTTTTTTACTTGATGATTTACATTCTCAAACTTTATGTAGGTAGGTAATTTATGTGATTGTTTTTGAATATTTATGGCGGCAAACTACCGCCGTCTATGAAAATAAATTAAAACATATAATCGACCAAACACATTTCTAAATAAAAATGCGTGTATTTACTAATTAATAAATATAAAGGTATTAGCTTTTCAAATGTATCGTATGCGACTACAGTAAGGCTCGTTCGTTTTTTTATGACATGGTGATTATTTATTATGATGAGTACGTCAGCAATATTTATTCACTTTTTCAGATTTTTCAGCATATTTTAGTAGTTTCTCATTAGAACACACATGGCGACCCTACTTGTCTATACCCGAAAGCAAAAAGCATGTTCAGAGTTACCTACCCAAAATAATTGATGTTGCCTACTCGCTCTCACGAAATGTTTTATGGTTGCGTTAGAAAAAACCGACGTAGGGAAATTTAATTTATATACAGGGTTATTTGTAAAACATTAATAACCTCGCAGGACTAATCTACCAGTCAAGTTTCTGCTGCTAGCTCTGGTACACCTTGTATATAAAAAACTGGTCTAAAAAGGAATTAAAATAATTTTTAGGGTTATTTTAGCGTGGGTAATGACAGCAATTGGGAAAATCTCGTAGATACATCTGCCTACTCGAACCTACATAGGACATTACCTACACATATAAACTCCAATCAAAATATAGATATCTCACCATCAATGGTGACATCTGTATTGGATTACGGGAATGACAAAGCTTTCGACTGCAGGTGGCGGTAGTAAAAATACAACTCACATACGAAACAAGGTGTGCAAGTTAAATGCATGTAGGTATATACAACTTACAAAAAATTGATAGATGTGGTAGTCTATCATGGGTGGAGTTGTGAACGTTACATTGTGTGAGGTGAGCACTTAAGCCAGCCGTACGACAGGTCGTAGGTCCTGTGAACACCCAAAAAGACTTCCATACGTACTTTCTTATATACTTACCCATAAAAAATAACTCGGTCTGTATGAGATACTTATCTATTATCTTAATTTTCTTACTATAAATTGTAGAATTCTTTAAGCCACCCTTCTTAGCTGCCATATTAAATAATAGACGCCTAATTTTGAAGTTGAATATGCCAACTAAAATTAATAAATTTGAAATCATTTTTTATACCTGCTATTGATGAATCTCGAAGCTAAGTAGGCATTTAATGTTAAATAATTATGTAAAGTTATTAATTTTATTCGAAACAATGCCTAATTCATGTGAAAAATGATTAAACAAAGTTTGGTCATCCACTTTACGTAAATGCAGAAAGTTTGAGAGCTCTAGCTCATATGGAAGTTGGTGAAAAATCAATTACAAAATTCCACCACACCAAACAAACAAACAGACAAAAAGAATTAATTATAAAAAACGTAACCCATAAAAACCAAGATTTTACTATACTCCATTTCTTTGTAAAATATAACAATAATTAATTAAACGAATTAAAACTTATAACATAACACTAAACTTACAGAAATTTAATATATTTCTAAAATGTCAGATGTTTTGAGATGTCAAGATTTTGATAGATTCAATTATCATCAATATCGTACCTTATGAATTTCCAGCGTCAAATGATTTACTCAGAATCAGATTTGAGTAATGTAGAATTCTTCAAAACTAAGCAGAAATCTAAAAGAAATAAATTATTATCTGATTTTTTCCCAAAAAACCCAATTTTGCTGTCATCTGTGAACCAATTGTTTTGTAAATTTTCGAAATTCGTAGTGTGTACCTATTTAATCGACGGAGTAATCAAATTGTTAAAAATATCCCCCCGCGACGCTTATCGGCCGCCGTTGCTAATGCAAACTTTTCTATGATTCCCCAATGTGAAAAAAAACAAAATGACCGAACACTAAGCCGAAAATTTACGACAATTATTATTTTCCGGTGGACTCTTTAAAAGGTGAGTTCACTGCTTTACTCGCTTCGGATGCGTCGTCACGGGTCTGCTGGGGGGGGGGGGGTCGGGGGGGGGGGGGGGTGCCAAGTTTCAGCGCGATCGGATCACGGGAAAAGGGTCAAAAATCGATCCAAAGTTTTTGTTGACGGCAAGCAAGCAGACGCCACGAGTTAATGTAAAGGGAGTAAAAAATAGCCGCGTCGGTGACAATATTTTTTACTATAGCATACAAATATGTCTCAAAGACAATTATCCACTGTAGGTAGGTAGGTAGGTACCACCACTGTCGAGAGATAATCATTTTCAAACACGACACCCTCTGTTTCCATCAATTGGACACCGACCCACCCCATAAATACTACCTACTCTTAAACGCTTCATGATTATATTTACACGTCACAAGAATGTGTCGTACATACAACATATGTAGGAATATTGTGCTGGTGCTAACATTGATGCTGATATTTTTATTTTTTATTTATTTAATTTATGATACAAATATAGTTCTTATATATAACATATCAGATTAAACATTTTTTTAAATACTTGGTAGTCACGTAGACCTCATGAGTGAAGAGAAGCTCTTGAGTCTGATGAGGGAGCCACAGTTCTTATTCCTTGTTATAATATATAGGTACATAGCGTATACAAGTTATTTATTAATACAGTAAAAAGGTAAATTGATAATGAAAGTTTAGGAGTTATTTTGAAAAAAACTATAAGTTTAAATGATTTATGAATTTAAGTTTGATTTTTAATTTTTTTTAATTTTTTTGATTTGCTCTGAGAGGTTACTGATGCATCGTATCTCGATAGGTAAGTTATTATAGTAATTAATGGCTTTATAAATATAGCGATGCTGCATTTGGGTTGTTTTACATTTAGGCATTATGAATTGGTTTCTATTTCTCATAAGTTTGAAATATTCCTGGTTTTCTTTAAGGTTTTTTTCTTTACATATTTTTAATATGGAAACTTGCTTGAAAATATCATCTTATGTTCTTAGGTTTTCACGGCCACTCAGAATCTTCTGGTTTGTGTCTTCTGGGGTATTATGCCGTGTTATTACGACCTTTCTGTTTCCGTCATCAGGGCTCTGACGATTGACCCTGCAATGGGATCCGAAACGTCGGCCAGAAAGGTCGTAATAACACGGCATAATACCCCAGAAGACACAAACCAGAAGATTGATGGTGATATTCTTACAGGTAGTATAAGTTTCAAATATCAATATTTCAAAATATTGGCTTGACCACCTAACTAACAAGTGGATGAGTTTGTGTACTTGGGAAGTACATTCGATAGAAGAGGAAATGTTGTTGAAAAATTGTTGTTGAAAGGATATCTAGAGGAGAGTGACTGCGGGGAATAGGGTGAACGGTGCTTTGAACGCAATAGTTTCTAATAGAAATATGTCTACCGAGGCAAAACTAGCGGTACATACCTGATGGAATTCTTGTACCGACACTATGTATGGAAGCGAAGCCTGGAGCTGGCAGAGGAACGAAAGTAGATCAAATGCAGTGGAGATGAAATCCCTCAGACGTATGTGTGACAAATCCATTTATGATAGAGTAAAGAATGCAGATACGCAGATATATAATGTAAAGCTGATCTAAGCATAATTACTAGAATTAAAATAGGGTCGCTCGGGTGGTTTGGGCATGTTGAGCGAATGAATGGTAAGAAAGATATATATAAAGCGAGTGCTGACGGCGCCAGAAAGAGAGAGAGCGACCGCGGAAGACGTGGCATGACCAGATCAACCAGATACTGGAAGATGGTTCCTTTAGAAGCCTCAACAACCGGCGAGCTTGCGTGCGAATATGTAGGTATGAATGTGGATGAGGCGAGAGCTGTATGTCAGGACAGAAGAGCGTGGCGCTCTATCCTCTCTGCCTACCCCCACGGAGAAATGGTGTGATGGTAGGTAAGTAAGTATGTAGATTAACTAACTTACCATCATAACTTTTGCTTCGGCTACATTCATACATCTTCTTGCGCACGCTGTTGAAACTTTTAACAGGGGCATCCTCCAATATTTGTAGTACCTGTCTGATAGTGCCAGGTCTTTCGCGGACGCCTCCTATTCCTGCCGCCTTCAACGCTTTGGATGAAGAGATGAGTGGACGTGTGTGAAATACACGCCAAGACATTTAGGTCTCGTTCACACACGCGGGAATCGTGCGATTTGTGTCATGTGTTCAGACAGCCGCGGTTAACAAGCGATTTGTGCGCGCGAATAGCGTCAGTAATAAACGTCAGTTTGACAGCTCCGGTGCCGTTCTCCATCTTTGAAAATCAGAGATATATTCGCTCATTGCTCTGTGAACGACGGCCGTGTTCCATGGCAAGACATAAAATATCATTCTGTCAGTTCATTTTTGGTGAATAAATACCTACTTGTTTTCTTCAAAACAAACATTTTAAGTCCAGAGAACAAAATCATCACAACCATTGGTAATATTATTGAAATAGTGGATGAATTTATATACCAAGGACACAAGATAAAAATGAACAAAGAGAACCAAACAGCAGAATTGCCAAGACGAATAGGAATGAGCTGGGCTGCTTTTGGCAAACTCAAACATATCTTCAAGAACAAAGAGATCCCAATTAGCCTAAAAAGAAAAGCCTTTGAATCGTGCATACTGCCAGTAATGACGTATGGATTGGAGACTATGGCCCTTACAAAGAAAAATGTAGAAAAGCTCAGATGCAACGATCCATGGAGAGATCCATGCTTGGAGTAAGCCTAAGAGATAGAATTAGAAACGACGAAATTAGACGAAGAACTAGAGTAGTGGATATCATGGATCGAGTAGCGAAGCTAAAATGGCAATGGGCAGGACACGTTGCAAGACAGGATACTACAAGATGGCCTCTCAGAGTTCTAAAATGGAGACCTTGGGAAAATAAAAGAGGCATCGGAAGACCCCAAAAGAGATGGACCGA